>ML170323.1:24190-35181 GCA_004355085.1 Rickenella mellea | reverse complement strand
TAAAAATAGTGTATTTGATCGCAGACCAAATATACAGACTATCTAAGTCGTAGAAATTATTAACTACAAATGTAATGAAAGAGTAAGTAATACAAAGTGTAATAAGACCGCTAGTTGTAATGAAAATCGTAATGGTATTACAAAAAGTAAGAAATCGAGACTCTAATACTTGTTGAAAGTATTAGAAAAAGGCGCTTAAAGTGTTAGTACTATTAGCGCGTAAGGGTAATGCATGGTAATGAAATATTCGAGGGCGCATATAGCCAGCTATAATACATATTCCTGATTGTAGTATCGAACTGTTGGAATATTAGGCGCTTAGTTGAGATGGTGAGAGGGGAAATAGTCTTACAATATCCTATTTCCTCACATCGTCCCTTGGATTCATTTCGGCCATTAGGTTATTTCTTCTTCTTCACAGCAGGTTTTGCGGTTGCTTGTTCATCGTCAGATTCCTTTGCTCCGCATTCGTCTGATCGGTGACCGGATGGCCGCAGGAATCACCCTTCCAAGAACAGCCACGTCGAACGCAAACGTTGTTGCATTCTCATTGGCAGAAGAATCCTTGTCTATTTTCATGTATTCTTTTGCCTTGGTTGGCTGTGGAGACGGTTCGCGGGAAAGGGTCGGGATCAACGGTTGCTCCCGTTTGATCGTTCGCGCAAGAGGGGCTCGTTCGGGTGAGTAATCGTCTTCATAGAATTTCTTGCGCAATGATTGAACCTCCAGATTGTCCTCGTCCTTGTCAGAGGAATCCCAATTCCAACAACCCTTCTTATCTATATCCATGTTGCCATCACTCTCGGTAGCTACTTTGTCGCCACCGGTGTTCCATCTATTGGAATTGTCGGAATCGTCAGACTCGGATGTGTCGCTTTCATCCCCATCAACTTCTGATTCCGCCGTCGCCTTTAAGCCGTCAATCGCCGTTCTCATCCACGGAGTCCGAAACAACTTTAAAATTATTTAGAGGTCGGGGTTCTGGTCACATGACGACAATGAAGACTTCTGGGATGTTTAGCCTCGTGTCTAACAATGAAATTCGTGCTATTATTGAAGGTTAGAAGGCATCTATGGGTGGCACTGGCACACAGGAGTTTCGGCGCGGTTAGCCCTGGTCACCGCACGATCAACTCTTGTTTATCGCAGGTACACTTCATTTAAGTTTATATCCTCCTCCTTTCTTCTCCCCAGGTACAGGGACATTATGAAATTAGCCGGGTGTATTCCCCAGATCAACAGCAACCTCTTCGAGGGTGCACGGGAAAAAAGACGGACTTTGCGTGTGGCATTGCAACGTCACCTCACCTTCCAATCCAATGTGTATACCCAACACCTCAGCGTGCAGCTTCCAACACTGCAGGATCAATGTCATGACCTGTTGTTGGATGTAGTCAATCCACCAGGCCCATTCAAAATTCAAATATGAATGAGAAACATCCCATGTCAGAAAATTCATGGCAATTCATAATATAAATCTATTCCAATAGTTTGAAAATTGGTATCCATACAATACAGTTCTGAAAATTAAAATGATGAACTCTGTACTTTTGATAATTGTTTAGTTTCAGTGCTGGGATTCATAGCTCTCCACCTCATGCAATAACTTCATTGTTTCAGATACACTTGTTTGCATGTCACAGTTTTCAAAAATTTTGACTGCCTGCATATAAGCATTCTTTGCTTCTACACATTTCTTTTGCATATAGGCAACTTTTCCAAGCATTTGTAAAGCTTCAGCTTGAGAAATCTTGTCATTTAATTTTTGATACCATTTCACAGCTTCTAAGAAGAATGCCTCGCATTCACTGCAATTATTTTGCATGTATGCAACATTTCCAAGACTACAGAACACATCGGCAACATAATTTTCACAGCTGGGCCCTAATTTTTTAAATCTTGTCAAAGCATTTTGGTAAAATTCATATGCTGCAATGTAATCATCTTCATCATATTCCATATTTCCTAAGGCAAACAGACACTGAGCAGCTCCTAGTGTTTTATCAATTTGTTCATATATGATTAAGGCTTCAGTTACAATTCTTTTGGAAATAGGGTAGTTATGTTGCATTTTCTCAATGAGTCCAAGACTATGCAAACATTGATTAGCTCCCAAATTATCTCCAATTTTGTGAAACTGTGTCATAGCATCTGAAAGTGTAATTTTGGCCTCACCAAAGTTTTTCTGATAACGTGAAATCTCTCCCGAGTGTTTCAGACACTGAACTATTCGTTTTTTGCATTCTGTAATATTCAACATTTCAAACTGTTCTTTAGCCTTTTCAAAATAATCTTTGGCATATGCATATTTCTTCATCTGTTCATACATTCTACCCAGAGCAAATGACAGTTCTGCTTTCAACTCATTGTCATGAATGTCATTGAGAAATGACAATGCTTGGATCAATAGCATTGTTGATGGTATTGTCCAATATAGATAATTTGAAAAATCTATGATAAGTTTCACACATGCTGTTTTATCTGTGGCATTGTATATTTCCTGCTCAAGAATATAGGTAATATTTTCTTTCTCATTCTCCAATAGTCTCATGCTAGTTTGTGTTGGTAATTCATCATCAACTTTCTCCAGTTGGTTACCCATTTGAGCAAACTGTAAGTACATATTTATAACTAAATTTTTAACCTGAGTTTGAAACTTCAGATTATCTGTGACAAAGAATTTTATAGGTGAGAGAACCTTCATGCGCTTGTCAGAGCTTTGATATGCAAGTCCAGTACGAAAGAGAGTAACTTGAGCCTGTGTTAAATTCTGTATTTCTGATTTCAATTTAATCAAATGTTCTGTTTGAATACCAGCAGGAAGATATGATATGATTTGTAAAAGGGCTAAAGCATTGTTATTATTCTTCATTAGTGAACTGTTGATTGATAAAGAAATTGAGATATCAAGGCTTTCTGATTTTGTTCTCCTACCTAAATTTAGTAATGATGATTTTTCATTTATCCAGCGTGTATGTAGTTCTTCTGCAGTAAATCCACATTGTGCCAGATGTGCCAATAATGTGATTGCTAATGGCATGCATTCAATAGCATTCAGTAGAATCTCCAATGCTTCTTCATTGGTTTCAGATGAGACAGAACAATATACAAGTTTTGCAGCATCCATAGATAGTACTGACAAAGGTGGAAGCACTGGTTTGGTCCAGTGAATTCCAATTGGTGCCATAGATCCACGCATAGTCACAATAATATAAAAGCACTTCACAGAGCACAAATTTTTGAGGAGAGTTACAATTTCATTTGACACATTATCAGCATCCCAGAGTGTCTCAAAGTTGTCTAGAACTGCCAAAACAGCAGGAGTAGTTTGAATAAATTTCATCAGGGTGGCATGAAGAGTACCACTTTGTGTGGACAAATTTAATGCCTTGCATAGAGTTGCAAGCAACGACTCAGCTGTGGACAATGATTCACATGATACAAAAATCCTGTGAGTTGGAAACATATCTTGAATCTGCTGGTTGTTAAAAATAGCTGAAGCAACAGTTGTTTTTCCTATACCACCAGGACCAAGAATGGCTATTTTGGCAGGATTGTTGTTCACAATAAGATCAACAGCTGTTGAGACAAACTCATCCCTGCCAAAGAAACATTCTGGATATGATGGTGGTGCATAGACAAGTTCAGACCTGAACTCAATTTCAGATTCATTGTTCTTCCAAATTAAAAAAAAAATCACCATTCAGCAGATGGTTTTGCAGATGGTGGCTGAAAAAGCTGTCAGATAGTGCATAATAGATGATTTGCTGCCTACACTCAGTTGATGGGTCCGAATATCATTTAGTTTCTGCAGGACTTCTTGTGCGTCAGTATGTTGAGAAATTCTACCACTGATCTGATCTTTGATCTGGAGATTTATTTAGCAAGATGTCAGACCACATGTAAAACATTACCTGGAAGAGCACAACAGCACCAGTTAGTCTGTTCCGAAGCTCAGTTAATTTTGCACCATCATCTGAAGATGAGAGAATTCTTTTCCACCAGCTCCGAGAACTGAGAGCCATCATACAATCTCGGATAGACTCAAGGGTACTTCAAGTGAGTCAGATGACGGTATTTGAAACTGCACATAAGTGTGACTGACCGACCCAGATTGTCTAAGTCACGTTTGAGATCGTCGTCAACATTAACCGCAGATTTTCCCTCGGTTGCTTTCACGAGAGCCTGCACAAGGTCGGTTGCCTGCTTGGCCAGTTGCACGCAAGCTTCTCGATTGGCTTTCACAGTCTATATCGTGGTTCTCAGTGTTCAAACATCCAGAGCGAAACTGTACTACGTACATCAGCGAGAGTGATGATTTGGTTCAGTGTATGTGTTGCAGCGCCGAGGAACGGCACATTCAAGCCATCCGCGATGGTTGACACGGTGCCTACAGCGAGCTTTGCAGCTTGTGACGCATATTGTCGTTTCTTGCCCTTAGATTGCGTCGATGGGTCAGCGATGGCGTTCGATGTGGTGGACGACATGAGAGATAGAGATAAGGAGCAACGTGTACACTGGGGTACACAACGCACCGCTTCACACCACAGCAGGACCCCGTCGCCAGGGGGTCTTACACCGGGGTCTTACGACACCTCCTTCCGCTCTTCAAAGACACTACACTCGGTGACACGCAGCCTAAACGTTGTAGCTAGCGGCCGCTACCGTCGTTGGGATCACGAGCTCTAAATGGTTGGTTTCCGCTACAATACTTTTTGCTTTCGGACTAGCACTCAGTGTGATCGTAGTCGCAACGTGCTCTCGAACGTGATCCCAGCTCCCACCGTCTCCTGCAAGGAATTTATCAATTAACATCACCATTTTTAACAACGGTGCACCACCGAGGTATCGGCGCGAGAGGATTCCGAGGAGAAGGAGCACTAAGGTGATTCGTGGCTTACCACCTTTTTTTCGAGAATTTGGAGTTGGCTTCATCATTCGGTTGGTTAATTTGCACAAATTCCAGACCAGGATGGATCTCCGATGTCTTCGGACCACCCCCACACCTTCCCCCGGCGATGGTCTCCTCATTGTTAGGTGTGCGAAGCCCGGTTCAGATGGGTAAAATGTGAGAAAAAAATTGCGTCACCCATTCTATGTTCGTTTTCCAATGCCTAATGGGGTTACACTAGCGACTGGAGCATCGCAAGCCGAATTGTGAGAGTAACTGGAGAAGGCGGTCCAGCGAACTCGGACGAATCACCAACGTAATGTTACGATTACATGATTAAGCCAGAAGATTGGAACTTTGGAGAGGAATAAGGTCCCTCTATCTCTGCATGTATCGGGCTGGTACGTATCTTACGTCCTCTCGAGTTCCCCTCGTCACTCAGCAAAGACGGCCAACAGGTTGCTCCCCACTCACGTCCTCTACCGCCGTGTAGTGTATAGTTCCACTTTGGTCGTATCCCTGATCGCAAGCTGCCCTCACGCTGACCCTCTCTATCGCTCTCCGGCAGTTTGCTTGACTGGCTATGAAGGAAATAACAGAAGTGAGCTCGTGGTGTGCATAAACTGAGTCCTGCTTCTGTATGAACCACGGCTCTTGACAAAGATCAAGTTTATTGTCTCGCTTTCGGTATGTATGACCGCTGTATGTCGACGTTTCGGGATTAACGCGATGTCACACATACAGTGCGCAGTGCGATATTCGGCACGCGTTGTCCTATCATCGCGCATCTCCTCATTGCTGGCTATTGTTAAGATGTGAGTCACTTCCAGTTTTCGCTTGTACGAGGAATTTTGTTTTGCGAACCCGGCCATTACCTCATAAGGTCTGTCAGTGCATGCTACCCGCGCACCTGGTACATTGCCTCAAGATGCTTACGGAACGCATTTTGCATCATTGTGCCAATCAAATAGTCTACAATCTCGCCTCATGAGAACCTCTTTGATACGTCATCAGTCGGACAAAGGTAGGGGTTCGTGACCCTCCCTCATCAGAGTGTTATCTACATGTATCTTTCCGTTAACAGGCAGCCCTACCGTCGAGACGCCATTAGAAGCTACCGTATGCGAGATGTCCGAGTCGTCGGCGTTCAAATCACGCCTCACAAGCTATTCCTCAACAAAATTCGTCAGTAGACACCCACTGGCATCTCACCATTATCTTGACCCGAATTAAAGTGATAGTTGCGATACTCTCGGCCTGGCAATGATTACGTTTCGAACGCGGTGGATGGAAATATCATTTTTTGGCATGACACTACACGGCGAGAAGCCGACTGATTGGTTGTAATGAAGCCTTCGAGTATGTGCGTGCAACTTTCTTATTAACACCTAGATGTTGATCTGACATGATCCCAAGATTACTTAGAGTAATTCCAAAACCACTGATGTTGGCGAATTACGATCCGAGCATGATTCTCAACCAGAATTCTCCTTACTAGTTCCCTACCCTGAATAACCACATGGGTAAACATAACGCCCACTCCCTCCCCTCAAACGATACTCGTAACAATATCACGGACTCAAGATTAGAGACAAGAATTTATACAACATTCTTCTCATTTGACGCCGCAACTTGGAAGGACTGATTATGAGCGAGACCTTCTTCAATCCTTTGATACCGCGGCCCAGTTCCAGCGATACACCCCTCGCCCACAGATCGCAAACCCCCACAACGTCGGTCAATTCCATTCTGCGCAGTCGAGCCACTTAATCAATTAACGTAACCGCTTTCCTAAGGCGAGAGAATCAACTAATCAGGAGTAGAATTGGCATATCCACGCGAGAACAATATCAGTGTTCACTCGTCAACGGCTCAAACCATGCGTGTCATAGAAACAATAGAGATGGAATCCAGTAACCGAAATTCAGAACTGCAAAGAGCTCGCCCCAATGAATGCAATGAATATTCATACCTGTTCAACTAGTAAGGAAAGACTCACGGAAACAATTGGGATGGGCTCTCGGTCGATTGCGTCCCGTTTGTTGCTCCAAGTCATACAGTATGGCTTCTCCAGCATATTAGGCGGTCTGAGTAGATTGGATAGGTGGTTTTGGTGCGAGGTCGACATGTAGGCATGAATTAATGTTCGAGGTGGAAGACCGCAGCCACATAATAGTTATGAGATTGTGACCTCGGGATCACTGAACCACTGACGGCGTATCACATCGTGGTCCCTATGGTAGAATAGCCCATAAAATGACCAGTAGACGGTGTGAGTAAAATTCTATCGGTGGGCAAGCAGCGTGGAGTGCATGAAGAGTGGTTTCGCAACTATGTCGACAGCCATCGAAAGCACCAAGAGGAAAGTGTGGAGGCTGCGGTTGAAGTTTCGGATTGCAATCATCGACCGTTGCCCAGGAATAGTATAAGTTCTGGACGTTCTCGAGCACGCTCGAAGTAAAGAACCCTATGGGAAGCCACGACAAAGATGTACTGATGTACAATGCGCCCCAGACAACGAAACCCCTGCGTAATCGCGAGAACCAGAACCCAAGACGCAGACATGAGCCAAATATGTCGCCGTATCCAAATGATATGGGATGTGTTGATACAAAGGAGTCAGGAAAAGATCGATCGCGCCGTATTGGAAAGGTAGTGATCGATTGATGGGGTCAAAACACAACCTCCAGAATCCACCGTGATCCAAGAATCATAACTCTGGTGGGAGTACTTCGGATAGCAGATTAGCTCACCAGAGTCAAGGTTGTTTATAACGGCGGAATCGGACTCGTGAAGCGTCGACTACGTCGACAACAACCTAGCTTGCGGGAATGTGCAACAAGACAATCGTTGTCGTGGTAGACGTATGTGAGAAACCTTATTGCCCCTGGTGGGAGCTTAGCACCTTTTATGTAGAATGTGGCGTACGGTGAAACATGGCTTCATTATGGGGGTGGGGAAACCTAGCAAGCTAGGTAACGCTCGTTGTTCCAGAACAACTGATAATGATGCGGGAATAGACAGGTCGGTCCGACGGCGATTCAGGCTCCAGAATGAGCAGAAATAAATGTTGGCTCCAATGCTGGTGGGCATGAGAAGGTCTTTGACTCCCGCATGTGAGTTTGCTGGCAACATGCATCGCCCGAGTTCATGCGTATCGACCTCCGTTGCTGGAAAAAAATAATGGCGCGAAACGACGATCACGCATGGTCATTGGAAAAAGCCAGGAATATAAAGGACTGCGTAATAGAAGTATAAGTTATGATTGTCTGGTTAAATTTAGTCGAAACACACCAGCGGGATCAAGTTTACGGTGACACGATGGACTCTCTTGGCGCAGAGATCGGTGTCCATCCTTATTCTGAACTGCCGCAACAGATTCGATCAGATAGCACGATTCTCGCAGGATCTCTCAGTGTAGAAAAGTAGCCTCTAGCTCGGAGAATACGCCATCGACCAGAATTTGCTCCGGTGGTTCGAAAACTGAACAGTTGGCACGGGGTGACTAGTGTGGAGAGAGACAGGATGACAGTGTAAATGCGTAAGTGTTCGGGCATTGAGTCAACAGCCGAGGTAGAGCCAATTTATTCAAGAAAAAGCGAACGTCGCCGCGTGACTTCTGATGAACTGACGCGTTGCGTAGAAGAGAAGTTCGAAACGAGGCTTTATTGATATGGCAGATCAATTCCTCCAACGCCGTAGACGAAAGAAAGGGTGAATTAGACTTCCAACAATGTGTCGGATCCGCGCTTCAGAAGTTCTTGGTTCTTGAGTCCATCAGAACGTCGTTGCATCTATGCCATAGTTGTGTTGGTTGAGGTCGGAAGGGTTGATGCCGATTACCGATTAGCCGAGGGATTTACGCTCCGACCGAACCATAGGCTTCGATTGCGACCAAACCTCGAACTTCATCCCATGTCTCGCTAGGTCAACTTCTCCTCATCTCTTCAGGCGGTCCAACAACTTAGTCGTCTTTCACACAAATTCAACGGCTTCACTATTGTGGCTTATGTGATACAGCTCTCTTATGACTATTTCACGACGACTTCCGGCGGTCGACCACTCTGATTCTATCCTTCAAATACGTACAGTTCACACTTTCCTGCTGGTGATTCCGCAACTACTGGCAGAGCCCAGCACCGTTAGAAACTCGCACTGAGTTGTCTGATCAGCCCCAAGTATCTTATCTCAGGCTGTTGCGCATACGAGACGTGAGCAGATTTGCCTAGCTCAACATGATATTTGTGGCTCAATATAATATAATGGGCTCAAATGGCCACGCCTCGGTCCAAAAAAATTTGCAATGATTCCCATCTGCGTAACTCTCGGATCTTCCCCGTCCGAAGTTTAACATCTCATCCACCTCACCGTCCCTATTTGCGAATTCACACCTGACGAAGTCCTCCGTTCTCAATATCTGCCGGTTCCGCATTGCACCTATCAGCCATCCCATTTCGACGCGAGCTGTATTCCGTGGCTCATTCCTTCAAATCGCATGATGGCACTCCTTGTCATTTCTGAGCGCTTGAATTCTTTCCAATCCTTTACTTCTCCACTATCGAACCTCTTGCATCCAGGAATTTGTTTCAACGACGATATCTCTGGTTTTACAGTCCGATTAGAAGGTTGGAAGTTCTCTGGAAAAGCTGGTATGGCCGTCCGGAGCCATAGTTCAAGTCATTGCGATCCTTCTGAACTCATCAAATCTCCTTCCTATTCATCCGTCCGATATATATCTCTGGTGCGTATTATATGTTAGCGTATGTCGTTTTTCCACATGTTTCAGACTGATTTTCCGAATGGCCTCCTGTTACCGTCGAATTGACCTTGCTGATTATATAGGCACTCCCACAAATCATGACGTCCAAGAGAACGCATCATACCTACCATCCCAGGTACCAGCAAGTCAGTTCTAAGTACCACATTCTCGTCGAACTGAGTTTAGATTACTGATTTTCCGTCAACTGCGAGAACAATAGTGTTGCCCTTGTTTGACTGTTGGTTCGATGGATGTGGTAGTGACACGGCTCATCCTTTCTCTCTCAAGTTTAGGAATCCGGTGTTCTTTTGGGGTTGTCTTATTAGCGTCTCCTCATTCTTCTCACTCGAAACCTTTCGGCTACCTCAGCCGTGTTCTCTTCTTCCCTTTCGACCATCACATCAATCGTTACATAGCACCAGCACCCAAATCCAAAGGCTCCGTCCTTTCATTGCGCGAGACGTTAGCTCATTCCCTCTATTATCCACATTGGGAAGAACTGGACTTGGATCTCCATCTGCTGGTTCGGCAACCCTTTCATGTGATGACGAGGTCCTTCGTACCCGCGTTTCGTCCTTCAATTATCCTACTCCAACTATCGATTGTCTATCGACATCCTTTGTGCCTTGTCTGGTAATATCTAACGGGTCAGGCAACTCGACCTCTTCCTGTTGAACCGATTCATCCATACAGTTACAACTTTCCAGCATCCCGGCTGAATCCACATCCCATTTCAAATCGTACGATGATCTCGCTGGATAGCCCTGGGATTCATCTGGTACCTCGGGCATGCTGGATAATATACCTGACATTGTTTCAAATTGCGGATGACCAATTTGTCTACATTCCATGTCTAACGACTGCGCGGGCATTTGCCATCGTCCTCGAGTATCTCAAGTTACTAAAAACAAATAGAACAAAATCATTAAACGATATATAAAATCTACATATCGAGGACATTGATATAATTCACTTTAGTTGCACTCCTTCATCCTAGCAGTTAAATGAGATAAATAAATAAGTACAGGTGGGGTCCGTGGAGAGTCTACAATGAATTGGAATGCAAATGATAAGACGATCGTCATGAACTTGATATCCACCAACATGCGATTGAAAACCCGTATACTCCCACTGTCTGATGTATTTGACGACAGACTGACTCCACGGATTGGGTATTCATACCCAGGACATGCGTTTCCTCTCGAAGCAATATTCTGCTGGAGCTTCGTCATCGCTCACTGTATCGCACTTTGCTACTGCCGACCTCATTCGATCACTTCATTGAATTCTGCTATAACGACCTGCTATGTTCCGTCAATTGCACGACCAATGTTAACAACC
>ML170323.1:8081-21290 GCA_004355085.1 Rickenella mellea | reverse complement strand
GCATCGACAATGAAATCTCCTCCAGACGGCAGTTAGAACTCGACGACTCCTTTATAGTCTGCGTTGAGACTGATTTAGCTATTGAAATTCCCTGTTCAAGGTGTCGCTGCGAATGGCGGACTCCGAGTCGTGTTAAACTTCATGAGGTCACCTTCTCCTCTCGGGACGGCTTCTGCTGGGTGTTCCGCATTGCTTTTACTTTTTATTTAGTTTCTGTGGGTTGCGCAATCCTGTTGCGCCTTCTAAAATGGCGAAAACAAGGGAATCAAAGACACCACGCCCTTTTTACACGAAAACATGCCACATCGTGCGTTTCCATCTTTTGTTCCGTTCACTTGTACTCATTCCCGCCTAGTTCCCTCGGTCATTACGTTGTGCTGTGCATGTCTCCATCCGCTGACACCCCGTGCTTATTGAATGTGTCTTCAGCTCAATATGATCCGTCTCACATTTGCTGCAACTGAGCTTAATCTTCAAAATCCCGACAGATCCTTCTTTCAACTTCGAGAATACTCCATCCGCGGACATACCTCGTCGTTGACGCGCTCCTGGGTGATTGCAGTGACATTATTGACCACAATGCGATAGATGCACCTTTTGGACCCAACTGACACTATGGTCATGATGATATTTACTCTCTGTTCAAGTACTCCGTATAGCACTTTTGCTGAAGAGCACCCGGATTTCCCATGACCGTTCGTCATGTCGAACTGCACCATCCAAAAAACAAATTGGGACGATTTCGGTACTGTATTTTACACATTCTGACTCTGCACATCGTCTATTCGGCACATATTCACTGTAAATTATACGGTTACTGAAATACAGTCAAAGGCAGTTCCGAAATTATTGCAAACCTGTTGCGATATTGAGGAAGCTAAAAAAGCCACGTGCGAAATACTAGCTATCCCGGAGCAGATATTCTCGAAATCGATGTAACATCCTGACTTGATGGCTATAACATAATTCGAATTGGTAGGAATGAGAGTGAGAAGTGATCAGATGTATGGGTCTCCCGAATCACCAACATGCTCAAGTGGTGAGAAAAGCAACAAGCACGTCGCGATCGGTGGCGAGTCAAAATTACTCCTGTCTGCAAAAATACACTGCAGGGTTGTGAAATTAAAACAGATCTGGTGCACAGAATGCAGTGATGCTGTAATACTCTCAAGTCCTAGATATTCGGCAAGCAGGAGTAGATAAGGGCCACAATTTTGAATCACGATGGAGTTCACATGAGGTTCGAACCCGAACCTGGATTCAAATTTGTCTGAATAGACGCTGTGCATTCAAAGCACCGAAGGTGAATAAAATACCGTACCAATAGCCAGTCATGACTTTCTTGCATTCTCCGGACGTGACAACAAATATTTGGAGCCGTCTACGTTGTAAGAATGGAAGCGTGCCACCCGGTATTGGAATGGCGAATGATTGCCACTGGTGGTCACCGAACGAAGCATCCACACGCAGGGTGAACGATTGACTCGTAATAGCGCTATGCAGGAGTGTCAAAGAGCTGAAGACACCCAGTCGCGTGTTTCCGTCAAAATGGAGAGTCTCTCGAGGTTTCTTTTGAAGTTCCTCTCGCCTTTCGATACGCGGACACTCTACTGTTGACAAACTGCGTGATTCCGGCGTAAAAATCAGAGATCGATTTACAGGACTCAAGTTTTTCACGACAAATGGTGGAAAACACGCGGTAGTGTTAAGAATTATATTGGTTGGAAAAACCTCAGCCCAGTGATATCCCGCGAAGAATGTCAAACCCGCCAGACAGATCGTCAGCATTTAGCCGCAATTATGTTTCCGGGCGAGGAGAGTGATGCCCGTGAGGGGCCAAGTGCAGCGGGTGCGATGCGTCTTCCAGGTTCGAGTTATCCCTTTGCGAGAGACCACTGACATCAAAGAGGAGAAACGTGAAACACATGTGGTGTAGAGACAGTGAATGGATTGACTTTGTGGTACGAGTACGTGGCGAGAGAAACTGGACGTTAAAAGAAACGAACGTGTGGGGATCCGACAGATAGCCTTCGAGGTTTGCCATTAAGTGTTGTGAATGAGTGCTCTAGATCAACCAATTGCCACCAGGATTTTCACTGTCGATTGCAGTTGACGGAGAGTGGCCGCAACTGTCAGTGAGATGAACGCAGCGGAGTGCAGGAGAGATCACAGGCGGGATCCAAGACATACGCTAACTTCGTCGATGGCGGAACCCAGGAAATTTTTGCGAAGTTCATGGCTGAAATTTTAAGGCAATCCTTGCCTTGAAATGATCTCCGAGTTGACCGGTCATCAAAGTTGAGACGGCGCCTGAATCTTCGGCAAAGTCCTAGTAGGTCTTTTGACCAGCCTTCGTTTTCTCGCTCAAAGACTCGCCCGTAACTAGGCCAACGATCGATTTTCGACTCCCGCAGAGAAATCAAAGCCTCCGCGGTGCCCTCCTGACCCCAACTTGGCAAGCTTCGATGGCGAAAATAGCCCGCCCGCGGATTCGGCGTGGATGTGTATCTATCTCGATTATAGCAATCATTGAGTCTCTCTGCGCTGAAAAAAGGTGCTGCGTATCTGCTCCTCACATGACAGGATGGGTACGAGGACGTGTTCTCTTCTCGATGATGGTGTCCACGCCGACCTGACAATTTAAGCTAGTCTTCTCCGACGCATCTGAAGGCCCCATGTGCTTGCGCTATGGTCTTTTGTGAACCGTAACATCGAATCTAAAGTTCTAACGAGCGTCTTCACCTTCCCCTATATAGCGGCTGGCTCTTCTCGGCTCCTTCATGTCTCTGGCCTCCTCCGAGTCCTCTCTTGTCAAGAATCGTGACTCCATGTACTCAGATCGCGACTGTCATTCCGCAACTCGTACACCTGTCCAGTGCAAAACCTAACTACACTCTACGATGCGGTAGATATTGCTGCTGGTAGGATTATCTGCGCTTTCGGCGGAATGTCTCAATCTTCTGGGTGCTGCTTTTCGACTTGAAACTCCGTTCTGAAATTTAAATATACAATTTTCTTGGTTTCTGCGAACTTCGGCCATCTACTTTAGCCTCCCCCTCGCTTCCTGTGTTTTCGGAGACCATCCCTTGCATCGGTTCAGCTCTTACGTCCCGTGGCCAAAGCAGTTAGCTATCTATTGCGGCGGAAGCTCTATCTGGTACACGCTGATGGAATGATCACTGCTGATCGCGTATTGTGTTGGAAATGCGACCATGGGACTGGTGCATGGACTGGTATGCATGGGATGATCTCGACCACACCAGAGCACGATTTCTGGACAGTTTGCGTTGCCGTTCTCGCGTGCTATTGCTCTCTGTGTAACAAACTCTGAGGTACGCCTCACAAGGCATTCCACCGGCCACTGTCATTTTCTACACGTCCTCTCCCACAACGAACAATCTCGTTCTCATTCTATTACTGTTTTGGACTAGACGAAAATCTGCGAATTAGTAGCAAACATTGTTATCCAAACAATTCATTTGGCTAAGCGTCATCATCTCACTTCGATTGCTTTCTCACTCGCTAGGGAACTCAACTCGCCTCGTTTTCCGCCAAATGTCAGACAATACATCTTAGTGAACTTGAACACCGTTATCTTCAAGGAACGGAGAGGTTCGACTCACCAATTTCTCGGCGGCAGTAGTTTGCCTTTGGCGGATATAGGTGGGTATGATTCCAGAAGAGCACATTTGTACTTTATGGATGGATGCGAGTGGTCAGGGAGGAGAGCATCATTTCGCTTGTTCAAATATCCCTGGTCCCACTCGTTTCATGTCGCACGGCTTCTGAGGATGGGTGAGTGGAGGAACCTATTCCTTTCTCGTAGGTGAAAACCAGTAAATATTTTACACCAACAAAGTCGCTAGGTCACCCATCTTTCGACGTCGATGCATTTGGCACATCGTAGTTTCGGTGAAACGCTGCGTGACATTCAGCCGGGATCGCCGAGAGATTCTGTGGAATTTATCTCGCATTTGATCGCCAAGAAATAATGTCATTTTCACAACGCCTAGTGCCATAAGCGAGGCTAGGCTAATGTACAAACGCAACCCAGGGACGCAACCTACGAGTTATGAGATGAAGTCCGGTCCAAAGCCTCTCCAAAACGTTTAGTGAACGTCGAATATCAACGCTCAGCGAGTTCAGTTATGAGAAATATCGACTATGATTCCTTCGTCCATTGGAGGGCGTTTAGCTTATTGAGCAGCGGCTTAGGTTCAATGGCCTGAAGGATTGCGATAGAGCGATGGCCCTTGCCCGCTTTACCACCAACGTCGCTACCGTCGGCCAAGAACCTGAAGCCCCCAGCCACGATTTGTGCAGAATCGATGCTGTAAGTCCCTTACTCAGGACGTTCCTCGGTAAGAAAGTAGTACTCGATCGTACCTCCAGACGTTCCTCGTCGGCATTCCAGGGAGTAGGGACGCGTTGACGTTGGTGGACAACCCACCGCTGCCATGAAATACGTCGTCAACGATGAAGCACATTATCGGAAGGAACGACGTACGGAAAGCCTGGCTGGAATTTGCCATTAACAAGAGGACCGAAGTCTTTTTCCTTCGCCTCGGTTCCAGTAACGGGAACCATCGTGTTGCCTGCCCGGAATACCCTCTCGGCATCGACGAAAATTGCCAGTAAGACAACGAACAGGATGGATTGGAGTTGCATGGTGACCTTTCAACGGTATTAGTACAATACTAGCCTTCGTTGCAAGTTCGAGGTATACCCCACCAAAGGTTTTGCGACGATGAAGATGTGCAGGACTACTCTACTAGCCTGGAGAGGTCGCGGTCGGGCTCCATGCCTTTTAAGCGTCCGAGAATTTCGAAATTTCGTGTGGTGGTATCATAGTGCGGGGAGAATGCAAGCAAGGGAGGAAATTCGAACATCAAGAAACGAGTGATTCTGCGGCAAGACGTTTTCGAGAAGTTTCAGGACAGGAGTTGTGATGCTTTAAGTGCATCTGTATTGCATGGGATGCGGAGTGCGTGGAGGTAACGAATTGGCATTGGACTCTTGAATGGACTTTTCCCGTCAAATCCAGAGCGAAGGAGCCGTGGGAGCATTGCCAACAAAAATAGTTGGGTCGCCGCTTGAATTGCCGTGCCCTTGCGACAATGCGAGTTGAAGTTTTCGTTAGCCATTGTTGAGAGCCTTCAGTCCCATTATCCACACGTCTCAAGAATACCAAAAGATAGATGTGTCAGTAACATCAAGACTGAATGTACTCGAAATCCCTTGGACATGCGAATAATGGCGCGACTCCGCGGGCATATGGCCTTCAGCTATTCCACACTACGAAGGAGGGAAGGTCGAGGCCGGACCTTTGATTTATCTCTGTCAACTTCGCGATGGAAACCGACCGCAAAGGCAATTCCTCGCTACACGTGTGGTTCGACTTCTGGACCACGTACATTTTCCATCAAGCGTCTGTATTCAAACCAGCCTTAAACCAGCTGACCCATGGCTACCCTGTTTGTCTTTGAAGATCATTCCATGACCAGTGTCTCTCAAAATGGCACATCTATACATTCTCTTGCTCAATACGTCGTTCCAGGTCACTTAGCTGGCATGTCATTCTGCCGTCACCTTCCGTTGTACTGCGCTTCTGGTAAAGATAGTTTGGTAATGTGGAATATCCTACTTGGATATGGTGCGAGGGTTGTGCGGTATATCTCATGGTATGGAATTCGAATTTGAATGGTTCTCCATCACTGACACAGCCGCTTTTTTCTCTGCAGAACCTATCACAAAAGCAACGAGCATGGCTATCAGGGATAAGGTCGCCTGCCGACGCAGCCTAACCCCGACACATATATCGGTTTGCATGTTCATCATCTTGGCTCTACCACTACGCTCGACGGCGATGTATTGTCTTTGCCGTGACTATCAGCTCATCATTGGATGCTTCTTGGCTCACGTTCTGGCACTCACTTCGGTTCGCCACATTCGTTCAATTCTTGCCTACAATTTGCGAGAGTTTTACGAATTTGTACGCATGTATATCCCGATCCATCAATATCCTGCTTGTCTTTTTATTGTTCATTCGGGTTCGTTCGAGCGCGAGCTCTTTCATTCCTCAACAAGTTTCAATCGCCATTTTGCCACGTTATGGCACTATTCCTTCCCTATCATCCATTTTGATAATCATACCAAGCGTTGCGCACGGATGTGTTTTTTGGGCAACAAATCATATTTGAGAGGTGATCCGTTCGCCCTCTGGAAAAAATGTAACATACAGTGCGTACGAACCCATTGACCTATCGTATTCGGTTCGAGAACGACGCGAGTTTGGTATGATAGGAACGGAGTTTCCGTACTCGCCTTTAAATAAACAATACAAATAAGCGTGTAATGGGCGATCGTCAAGTTGATACATGAAAGAGATAACGAGCCAATCAAGTCAGCATACCAGCAAAAGGCCATGATTCAGATATTCAACTACTCTCAGTTGAATCATAGGCAGAGCGGCATCAAAGTCGATGGGACACAAGTTATTTGAGAGTAGACATAGAATCGATGCTGATCGCTGGTACCAAGACCTAAATGGGGCTAGTCAGTGGAGACGGAAAATAAGTCGTTGAAGATGTCTGATATCTGACGATATTTCTACTCCTAACCTCCACTCTCGTTGAACAGACCAGCCCGCTCGCAGTAAGAAAAAGGTCACATGCACAATGCTGCCCCTCATCCGCGAGGCCGGCTGTCGTGAATTGAGTGGAGGATTTTGGTGCGATAATATTTGAAAGTAAACTCAACTGGGGATTCAATTCGCCATACCAGCAAACGGCGATCGGGCAGGGGTAGTGCATTTTTCCAGAATGGTTGAAATTGGATGTCCATATGTATTTGTATAGGGCGAAATTAGAATACAGAAGCCTCCGAAGCAATGTGCTGGTAGAATGAAACGGATTAGATCATATGCAGCGAAGTCGGCCTTGGGAGTCGTAGAAGGCATTTTATGAAGCGATGAGATACGATTGACCGCTGAAGCCCACACGAAAGGTGATATATCAGGTTGCCAAAACGCCTTCCCAACCCACGTAATACGGTGCGTAAGTGATACACGACCTTAGGAACATGAGTTTCTTTTCGGGGAGATAGCCTTCGCTGATACAACACCTCGCAGGGAGACAGAGAGCGGGTCGATAAGATGAAAAATCGCCAGTGATAGAGGAGTGGACGGTGCTAATTGTAAAAAGGAAGGTGACCAGATCGCGACCCGTCATGTCTTTCGAATTCCCAGCAACACTAAATGATGCCTTAAACATACTCTCGATATTTACAAGCTGAGCCCCAGAGGCACATGCCGTCAAGACAAGAGAGTAGCCGTCAGGTTGGGCGTGGTGCTGGTGATAACGCCCAGAAATGATCGTCGGCGGCATGCAGGGGAAGTTGTTGAAGAAGTTCAGACGTACGGCATGACGATACGGATTCCTGCACGATGATTTGAAGGGCGAACTTCGACATGCATTCGGCGACATCCCAGCAAGAATATATCAGATTGCCGTGTTCTCATCTATCCACCAGATCCAGTATATGTGGAGATGATGGGACAGTAGAATGACGTGCTGGTCGGATGAGTACAATAGATCAAGTATCGTGGCAGTGTTAGTGCCCACAGGGAATATCGGAGAAACGAATGATGACTCCGGGGCGCTGAAGTCGATGAGAGGAGGAAGCCATTCAAGAACCTGACAAATAACCGACAAGGTTGTTACGGGAGTGTTAACTGGTGGTCGGATGCGGATGGCTGATAGGAGACATAATTCTGAAGAGAATGTGAACTGCGCGTCCTCAAAAGCAAATGTTGATGGGATCGTGATTCGTGAAGTTAAAGCGGTATCACACAGGATCCAGTTATAAAATGCATCTCTTCGTGGATGTAGAGAGCCGAAGGCAGAGACGAGCGGATTTTACAGTAGATTTTATGCAGGAGACATTTAGAGTTCGGCCGAGTCCGCCGACTGATATCGGAGTTATAAACTGTTTCGATCGGCAATTTGCGCTGCCTCCAACTCCAAGTCCCAAGCTCTTTTCGACCAACATGAAGCCATCTAGAGCAGAAAATACCGGCGTGGCTTGGGAATGTGCATAAATTTGGGCTGCGTACACACGGATGAAGGGATTATAGCAAATGCGTGGCTAATTTGTGTGCAGCATGGACAGGAAGTCGAAGCACGAACTCCTTGACAACTCACTTGAAACACCCGCGGACACTGGCAACTCGCTTGGTATTGATTCTGGCAGACAATTTCCTTCACTGCTTTGGCACGTGTATTAACCAACCCCAGCGTACGATCTGCGCTTCCATACAATTGCTTCAACCATTACAAAGAGGAAGTCGATGCAGATTCTGTGGCGTTGGGAACTTTATGAGGCATATCCGATTCCGTGAAGGTGCGCGATCCTTTATTCGCGAAGTACATCGAATGAAATCTTCTAAGATAGACCTTGACATCCACAACAGCGAGTAGTGTCCCATGTGACTGTATCCTTCTTCGCAAAAGCTTTGAAATACTCGCCTCCCCCAACCCGTATTGCCTCTCAAGCCATCCCGTGTCACCGAAATTTCACCTCCAGTATCCTTGGAGATCAAATTCAACGCAGTGCCATGTACCGTGTGCACACACGCAATATGGAGCTTTGATATTTCATCTCAGCGGTATCACTTCGGGGTGATGCCCGGGCTTCGGCGGTGCTCGATTCTCTGGCCTTTTTATCCTCTCGATTCATGTCACAATGACTTCCTTATCTGCGATCGTCGATCACCACCCGAACTCTTCATTCTACGTCAATCGACCTACTCAAGGCGCGAGACTAAAATCGTGGACAATCCGTTAGAGTCGTTCACTTGGGCCGCGACACTGATCACTACCACGAGCCCTTATGTCTGAATGCAGCCCTTCAAAGACTGCTAAAACCGTGGATGGTATGGTCCGCATTCAAGTCGGATTCACCACCATTTCTTGTGTCACAGTCATTCTCTCGAATTTGCCTTCCTGTGCATACCGTGACGCATATGTCTGGTGAGTGGCATAAATGATTTTTCCCCATGTAAAATTGCTCAACGGAATTTACCAGAACGTTCAAGCACTTTCCTGCTGCTTGATGAGTGGACACATCGTTCCCACGTTACTTTCCCGGCCGCATACCTACCGACGCTTTTATTCTGGTAAGTTCACGCAGTTCTACGAAGTCACCCTAAACCGGTTTGAATGAATTTCATTTCGATTCAGCTTCTCCTTTTTGCGTCACCGTTCGGTTATGGTCGGTTCCTTCCTCGTTTACCATTACCATTCAATGTTCAGACCCTTCAACTGGCGCCGATATGGACGCGGAACAACCGGTCATTGCACCCAACCCCGCCATGGATTCGGGGGACAGCATAAATCGCAGAGCTTAGAGTTTCGTGAACCATTTATGGTCGCCACAAAATCATGGCATCCTTGCGATCGAATGCCGATAAACACGTACCAGGCAGTGGGACACTGCAGGATATGTTCCGCACGAAAATCCGCCTCGTTCTGCATCGCTTGGTTAATTTTCAACGGAAATCAATTGGATACTTTTCGCACTTATCTGTCCGCCATCTGCAGCTCGAGTCACTTGGCGAACCATTCCAGTGACGTTGTTCTTCCAGAGTACATGGTGAGCCATTTCGCAATTGAACTCCACTCTGCGGCTGGCGGTGCTGATTATAAAATTTCCGATGTCGACAACCCGTTTCATTGCTACCAGTCCTTATATGTCGTCTTATCACTTTTTTGGATTGTCGCGCATGATATGGGAAGGCGATCGTTGAGAAATGACGCGTTCGCCATGATATATTATCACCACCGCACTATTGGGGTTTCTTGGGCGTAAATTATCGATCTTTATCAAATACATTTTGCTGTTCAAATTTAAACAACACCAATACCATGCAAAGTAGTATCATCGTGCATCACCGATAGAAAGCCGAGAATCGCCACAGAGGGCGTTTCCGTTCCTGCGAGATTCATGAAGAAGTGGAGTAGGAGCGACGCAACCGAAAGCAGGCCCAAAAACGAACGAAGATTTCCTCGATCCACAGGTAATGGTATCGCCCGAATCTTCTGGGATTACAGTAATAGAACGGTACAAAGCTGAGCTGTACATACTCGTGTGGATGAAAGTATTGGTTCGTGGAAAGATGAACCGAAAGAGGACACCTGAATTTGAACGCTAATGTCAACACGCGAGGATATCAGCCAGAAGGACCAGTGGCAACTCCGCGTTTTGCAATGAATCTCAAATATAGACGCAGGAGTTTCGATCTGGTGACATGGACTGACTGACAAAGGACGTGTAGAGTGCATCCAATCCTCAAGACCAACATTGAGGTGATAGAAATGGATTTAAACTGAGAAATTGAGACAATGAGCGTAATCACAATCATTGAATGACCAACCTCCCTCGAATATGCACCTGTAGATGATGAAATGGCACAATCATTGAGGAATATTAACGCCGTTCTGCAGAACGGGATATGATGCTTCAACGACGTCACAGCCGCTTCCATACGTTCAAGTGCCGTTGTGAGGTCAGTTTGGCCGGGAAAAAGCCGATTTACAATGGCAAAGAGAACTTATTGTAGGATTAAATGAATGGTGGGGGTCAATCGACTGGGGAGACTGTATTTGGCAGCAGAGGATGAGCCGAAAGACGTACCATTCTTCTCCGGGATCCGTGAACGCCGTGGTATCATATATGTGTGATGATAATGACACAAAGTTCAAGAGCACCTGGAATTTGGGTACGAAAAGATGCCTTTAAGCTTTCGGCTCCTTGAGTGTATCCAGTGCAACAAATAACAAGTTCGGCGCTAAGGAGAGAGATAACGAGAAGGTTCTCAGAACTGAGAGAGAGTAAATGACAACGGAAGTGTGTTCGCGACTAGTCGTCAGTATGTACAGTAGTGTCTTTTTGATGAGGTGTTGCACAGACTCCAAGACGAGAAGTATTTGTACAAGATTTGGTGATGTGACCGAGATGGCCGACAATCAAATCGGAGTTGTAATTGTTATTTGCCGGTCGGCAAAACCTACGCATGCAATGGATATTCAAGCAATCAAGTGTTCGCAATGGGTACTGTACAACGCAGAAGTCGAAGAATATCCCTCGAAGCAACTCTAACTCCATACCAAACGTGAAACGTCCGCGGATATTGCTTTCACCCTTGCATCGATTACTGTTCTCTAAGTCTGAACATCGGTTTCCTTCCTCGCTCAGACACGTGTACGACGACGACCACGCTGCCATTCTTCTTCGATGACTTTCAAATACAAGCCCACCTTCTTCACTCCACACCGCTTCAAGTTTCTGTTTCCTCAGATCTGGTGTTCGTCTGAGCTTAGTCCTTAATTGCTGTTGACTCTTGATTCTTGTGCATTCGTACAAGAGGAAACCCAGCATTGATCACAAAGACAGTCCCGATTCCTTTCCGACGTTCGATGCTCGTCAATCTCTCGACTGTCATTTGTCATGTCTTGACCGACTCGTGGTGTGTTACTTCACTCTGGTCCTATTTGCGTTGCCAGGACCACGGATGACCTGTTGAGTAGTAAAACCAATCCTGAGTCATTAAAGTACTGCACCCGCGAATCGCGGATGTGACATGGACTGCGACTGCTCTAAATGCCCTTGGTCCTTGCTGCGCATCTTTCAGATGAACGCCATCTCATGTTTTCCTCTCTCCTTTCCTTCGGTTAAAGTACTCACGTCAGGGACGTTTGCTAGCCGGGCATATTTATCCAGGTGAGTGGATTAATATTTTAAATGTTTAATTCTTGCTATCAGAATTATCCCATGCGCTTAGCCTTCTGCTTTTTTCACAATACCACTCAGTTCCAATCTGGCTCTTTTTTGATCCCGCATGATCTTTCCTGCATGTTCTGTACAATTCGGAACGCAGTAGTATTCTTGACTTTTCGGCGCAGCTTATTTTGCCTTGCCTCCATTGATCAACCTACCGATGTTCCGTGGTTTCATAAGCTCCTTATCTAGTTCAAATATCACCACGGACCAATTACATTGCACCAATCCTGCCACGGATTTAATGGACCATGTACATTGCAAGTAGAAAGGGTTTTTGGCTTTCTGCAGCCATGAAATCACTGCGACGTTGGTACACTTGGAACACAATCCGTGGCACGATGCAATACCATCTTCTGCAGCGCGATAGCCTACTTCACGAATCCCCATCCGCTGTCAATTCTTCATTTGCATTCTCCCCCGCATTTATTTCCGCCATACAAGGAATCATAGCATATAAGGAACCAGCTCGGTCGCATCCTTCTATACGGCGTGCTATATCGTCATATGCAGGTATCTGTTTGCGTGGTGGCGGATACAACTGCTGCGGAGGATGACAAACTCACCAGAAATGTCTTCCTTTACAGCTCATTCTCTGGCCTTTTTGCGAGTATTTTCGAGCTTTCCCGTATTCGTCATTGACTCCTCGACGGTCCCCGTCTACAGTTACTCAGTCGTTCTCGCGCGTCGAATATCCAGTGAAGTTTTGCGCTTTGGTAAGACTCCGGATCGCCTTGCCCGTCTTTATTGTTGGTTATTGCTCACAAAACTGGACCCTTCCCAGCAGGTTTTACTTATCCATGAAATGCGTGGTATTTTATTTCCATATTTTATTAATTGTTTTCTCGTTGGGGGGACTGTCGGGTGCGTCGGGGGGATATAGTGAATATGTTTCCATTACGTTTGTGTTTGGTGCTATATTTTTTTTTCTTCTCAAGGCTCAAACGTCGATCATCGAAGTCCGTATTCCTCTGTCAACAGTTACACATCGCCATCCAGTCAGCAGGAGTCCGAAGAAAATTAATAGACATTATCAAGATTTGATTGGAGTATTTATGCGAGGAAAATGTCGTGTCATGCGTGGTTATCAGAATGCGTCGGGTTATTTTTACACCCATACTTTCTCCACATCAATATACAACACCAAATGACATGGAATTGGCCCAAGTCATCGACGGATGACTGGATTTCAATCCTATGTGCGTTTGGCGACATTGGTCAAGTGGAGATGGTGAATGGCAAAATCCGAAAGCAAAGAAACATGGAATCAAACGAAATGAACGTTCATGAGGAGGGAAAAATGCGAATCCGAGCAAAATTCCACGGACGAGGACACACATAGAAGAGATCGAGGGATTGAGTGTGGATTGAAAC
>ML170322.1:12707-30922 GCA_004355085.1 Rickenella mellea | reverse complement strand
GGGTCACTTTGGTGGGTTGGAACGCTGTCCGAAAGGTCGATAGGGTGCATGGCCGCATTTGTTAACGGCTTAGTGTGGAATGACCAATGGCCTTCAAGGATATCCAGAGCTTGCCTGGCAAGTGCTTTCCAGGTCGCTGCTTCTGACACTAAGCCTTCGCGCATAAGCCATGATGCCTGCATCACGGCGACCGCGACGACATCCCGACCGCAATGCCCATGCCGCGATATCCGAAGATGTCCAGTTCCGTCAGCTTGCGCTTCAAAGCTCATGGCAGAAAGTCCGCGCAGCGACGTCTCAAGGAGCTTCTTTCGGCTGCGCGTAATTGTGCAAGAAATGGATAATAAGTTAAGCTTTTCCATATAGCAAAATCGGGGATGTATGGCTGGTGGGACCACGTAGGTACTTTCCACTTGAGTGCATAATTTATCGAGTTCTAGCGTGGTTTTCTCAGGATTCTTGGGAAATTCGGCAAATTTGGGAGCCATGTCGAGTAGGGTACGACAGTGTTTGTCCATTTCGGTTTCCATTTCCGCGAGTTGACTCTGACAGAGGCGACAGGTACAGTCGATGCCATAAGATCGAAGCCTTTCTTGACGTTTTTCAACCGACATTCCGGCGGAAACATAAGGAACAAGGATTTCGGCGCCGATTTCAATGTCCCGAGATGCCCGGTAGAAAACCACGTCGCCGATCACTGCTCGAGTACAGTTTCCGAGGCAGTCATGATGAATGTATGACCCTTTAAGGCTCCACCCTATGCCGGTGTAATTGTGCTCAGTTCCATGAACGCAGGGCATGGCGAAGATATGCGGTTTCAAAATAGACGTGAGGAGATAACTATAATCGACAAGCTATTATGAATGCATGTATAAGCAAAATAATTTCAGGACACTCACTCGTCTATTACCGGTTGCCCATCAATTAATTCATCTGAAAAGTCCCCAGCAATTGTACGAGAAGGGCGGGGTAGTTTCCGGAAAGGCGGAATGTAGGACGGGTTCGAAACTAATTTTTGCACAATCTTCCTGCTCAAAAGAAGAGGCCCAGTGTTGGAGGCCATGCGGGTCTTGCTGTCGTAAAAAACACAGCAATCGTCGATACTGGTGTATAGGAATTCGAATGCTCTTGTGCACATAAGCAATTCGCCAGCTGTTATTTCACGAGTGGCAAAGAGACCGTCAATTTGCTGCTTCACCGGACCGATGTAATCTGCGACGTCCATTTGAGGGTAAGGTCCACGGGAGACTTTTAACATCTCGGCAAAATCATATGCACCAGTGGTCTGTTCTTCAACTCTTTGTGAAGCCCGTTGAAGGCAATTTTTAGCAAATTCGTTCGAAGGATAGGCTTGAATGAGAGAATTCAGCAGCTCGACGGCATTGGCGTATTTTTGCATAGCGTAGTGACCCATCGCACAGCGATACAGAGCTTTCTCGTGTTGGGGTTCACGCGAAAGAACGAATGTCGTGTCGGCAATGGCAGCCTCAAAAGCTCCAAATGCAAGGTTGGCTTGCGCTCGGTTGGAATAAAATCGTAATTTCCAAAGATTCGTTAGGTTTGAAGTTTAACGCCTCCGTGTATCTAAGGATACAATTCAATATGATACTAAATGGTCTGGTAGTACGAGAGCGCCCGTACCTAACCACAGCAGTTTGGCATCTTCCACTTTTATACGCTTTGTTTCCTTCATCCTTAAACCACTCGCTTGCGGACGGCGCCAACGGGGGAACGGACAGATTCCATTTAGTGGGATACAAAACACCTCCTTGAGCAAGGCGAACAAAGTCTGTCAAATAGTGGACAATCACAGCGGTACCATGGATTTGATTCGATTGGCACCAAGGCGCTTTCACAGCAACGACGGAACCTTCAGGTAGGAAGTGATCGACATATGCTCCAACCACGGGGCCGTAGATTCGAAGGTAGACGAAAGTGCCTTGTTCGTCCTCCACCACCGTCTGCAAGGCGTCACCAAATCGCCGTGGGGAAAGAATGGTCCGCAGAACTGCCACTGCGTCGCGATGGTCCGTACCAAGCTTGAGGTCCTTAATAAATACGCGCCGAAGAGACGAAAGTGGTGCAGAGCACGGGACGGCGTGCTTGGAGTACCACAAAATGTTCTCGTTGCCACCAGGTGTATAGGTTGCGGATTTCGACTTGTGTTCAGCGACAAGATCTGCTTTTGGCACTGGTTTAACATTTTGGCCCTGATTATGCATGCCATAAGATTCATTCATCACAGTTTCAAAGTTGCCGGGCAGGGGCAGGTATTCGCGTAGTTTGTACGATTGTGTGTCACTAGGATCCCAATGCATATTGCGCATTATGGTTACGCTGCGTGAGGACTACACGTCAACTTGAGGTTCTCTCGGGACGAGCCTTGACTCAGAAAACCAAAGTCCTTCGAAGCTGGAATTAACAGTGAAAGAAGAACTGCTGTGCGTGTGATGGATACTGGAGCTAAACCAAGGGCGGGCGCTCACAGTACGTCTACGAGACGGTGGTGGAAAAAAAGAACAAGCAACGTCACAGCGTGACACCTGACACCACACTTTCTGCTTCTCTTCTCTTCTTTTCGATGAATTCGAGCACGGGGAGACCCAATTTGGCTGAACTCATGCCGCCAACACATGAATTGTACACAGACTACCAAAATGTGGTGCCTCCAAGAGTCTTTTCGAAGGTCACTGGATACTACGTTGCAATATTTCGACAGTCAAAATATCCGCCGCGGCGCAGGACGTTACTCACTAGTCTTTGTGAACATATCTGAACGCTTGGACGTTTTTTTTAGTGAGACCCTCTCCAATTACTCCACTGGACGCTTTGTTTCATAAGTCAATTCACATGAATGCTCTCTCGTTGATCATCCGGCCAATCCGGTTTCACAAGTTTAAATTTGTTGATATTGGCCGACGTACGCACAGTGGTAAATGTTGTCTGTCTACTACCTAACGCCTGGTTTATTTTGAACCATCTATAGCTATGCGCCGAAAAAAGCGATGAACCAAAAATGTGATAATACTAGTACAAGGGATTCACGATACGCTGCCCCCTCATTATCAACCTCTGCAAAAATTCACTATCCCAGTCAAGGTTCAGATATTCATATATTGCTCTATACTGTCAGTCTGCACGGTGTGGAACTTCGCGCCATCGAGTTGATTCGGAGACTAGATATCTTCTACAACATTCAACCGATTTCAAGGATATCCCTTTCGAACATAATGCAAAATCCGGACACGGGTGTTAACATAACTTCCCGCACCACCGAACTCTCCATTCACTGGTGTACGCTTATCTGTGCCCTTTACAAAAGAAAATACATTCCACCATAATGCTTATCAGACGCGTCACGGTGTACACCAGCGAAAATGCTCAATCAAGCCTACACCAACCCGATCGGTTCACGTCCACTTGAACGCCAGCCGTAAATAAATATACGAACGGAATTTCTGGGAAGCACGGATCAGGCGTCTGTTGGTCTGTCTGCCGGGCTCTCATCTCGTTTTTTTTTGGCCATTCCCACTGCATGCACATGTGTCATCGAAGAGCAAGAGCCACAACACACAGTAAGGCATAACCTCGCCCACACTCGTTTAGCGGCGCGCACGAATAGAGCGAAGAGCGGCCCAGGGAAGCGCACAAATGCGGACACAAGAAGCTGGACATACAACACATACTGCATGAACGATGCCGGTTAAGAAGTTGGAACTGATTTTGGATGTCCGAAATTGCTGTTCGCTAATGGTGACATCTTCCTTATGGACATCGAGGCATTATTAGTTGAGGTTTTGTCAGTGCCGTTCGAAAGACTATCACATCACACTTATATGAGCAGCTGCTTGACACCCTTCGCATCATGAGCTTGGTTACTGGGAAAAACTACGTATTACTTGTTGCGAAGTCGACAGTGGATTGTATCGAGAAGTGGTAAAGAAAGAAGTTAATTCGGGACTCGGACAGCCGGAGCGCGACGTCGATATCCAGACAAGTTGGTCGGTGTCAGAAATGCTGACTCCAAACTTGGAGTTTTTGAGGTTCATATGTGTGTGGCATCAGATACCCAGAGAGACGAGCGTAGGAAGGAACGAGAAGTGCTGTGATGATGTATTTCCTCCGAGGTCGGACAGGTGCCCAAGACGTAGGATGGGATAAGAAAGGTCTGCAGAGTTTAGAGTGACCAGCCGAACAATCCTCTCAAGACGCGAACGCCGATATTAAGGGAAAAAATCGCTTGGGCATGCACGGCCCCAGGTGTGGGATAAGAAACATCCCAGAGTTGGAGTCACCAGCCAAAGCTCAAGACACGAAGCCAGGAAGGCTCTTGCCGATATGAAGAAATTCCGCTTGAGAATGCATGGAACGGCTAATGAGGTTTCGAGTTCGATCAAAGAGAGCATGCAGAGGTCCACGACGCGAGGCACGCACTGAAATGACTGGAATTTTTCGGGATACGATACGTCCAGAGGTGGGCTGATGGACCCGTTCATGTAAAGTATCTGCAATGATGCATGGGAACGCAGCGACGGTTGCGGTTTGAAGACCCGTCGCGTTCTGGGTTACGAAAAATTGTATGTCGATGGGGATGTTTCGTGTCATCCAAAAAAGGGTTTCAGAATCGCTGCACGGGAAGTAATATTAACACAGCACCTTCGCACGGCTCGAAGCCGTTATCTCATTTGCTGAATGCACGATAGCATGGGCGGCGAGAATCGAGGGTTTTTCGTTGCTGTCGCTGTGAACTGTGAACTCCGAAATTGATCTGAATTGTCGACGTGCGTTCAAACTAATTTCACTGTCAGAAATGTTGGAATGCATGTTCTGTGTCTTTGTTTTCTTACATTGCCACTAGATTGACGACAATGTTAGTCGAACAACAGATGAAGGCGACATGGGTCGACTTACGCAGCGTGTTGACATAGAGCTTTCCGACGCACATATGAAATGGCATCCTGTTCAACGTTATACCCAGACACTCAACAGGAAAACGAGTCTGTTACCAGTATAATCTGTCCGGAGGGTACCAATAGAACACCAGAGCCAAAATCTGCACCGAAGTTACAGCAATTCCCCGATTCACGGTGTATATCAGAAGACGTCTAAGAGTAGACATCATCCTGAAGTTACGTGTGAGTACCTCATTTTTTTTCTCAAAAGGGCTTAAGCTTCCAACCTCGTTGTATCCATGGCGGTTTCAACAAATTTGAAGCACATGGCCATAGTGGCGACAATGTCGCTAACGACTCCAAATCCATTTTCTAAAGTATTTGTAATCTATTTGGGATCAGAATGTAATCTAGCAGGTCACAATAATTAGCACCCACATTGAAGTCATGTTGTGTCGTTGCAACGGGTGGGGGGGGGCTAACATGACAATACTTCGAGATGTAGGAACGGTGAGATGGATTAGTGTAAGGATATCAATTGGTACTTACTCAACCCACCGCCTGCAATGGCGTGTTAGGAATAATGAAGGAAAAGACAAGTTCGGTTGAAAATACCCAAAGCTAGCAAAGCGGACATGACCTGCTAGACATTTTAGTCATTTGAAGAATAGTTAGTGTTTATTGGACTCACAATGATAATAGGAAGGCGTAGTCTATTTGAATCCACTGAATAAATTTATTTATCAAACAAATAACCTGGTTTCTAGTGGCGCCTGACTAACGCAGATAGACTCAATGGGCGAAGAACATTTGTGTCCTTATACTTATTAGGCATCAACAGGTAAAACAAACAGGGCTAACTTACGGGAAGATTATTGTAAGGGTCATGAGACTTCCCGCTGTCAGAAACCTAGTAGGATTAAAATTTTATCGAGCGTTCTGAAAAGTAAGAAACTCTGACGTATGGGACTGCGGAAGTTATACAAACCGTGACAGACTTTCCCCATCTCTGGATCTGTCGCACAGTAAGACATTGCCACCAAGTAGAATTAGTTTGTGGGCCGCTCTACCAGACTTGTATGCAAGCCTATCGTCCACACGAGGGTTGAGGACACGTCAAGGAATCTGCCCAGTTGTGAAGGTCAAGAAACAATTACCACGTCCCCGGTTACTACTCACAATAAGAAGGCAACCTTGGAGCAATTTGGATTGCTCAGCGCTGCTGCTGCCAGATCATCGATGGCAAGGAATTGACACACATAGACTTTGAAGGCCAAGCGGTCGTGGTACTAGGACTCCCGGTAATGGGGTTCAATGCCTGGTCCGCGATCCGGACAAAAATTTGAGATTTTCGACCTCTATGGCTGGTTTTATCCCGACAAATCTCGAAAATTTTGGCGCGAGCCCTGGTTGAATGTCCGGACATCTGGAGGAGATTTTTTTGAATGGGTGACCTCAATCCGGACAAATCTGTGCCCAGCAGCCCAGTCTTACCTCCAACGCCAGTCAACAAAAATTATATTGCACATCGACACGCGCACGCTAACGCGTTGAGGCGGCGAGTATATCCATGCTTCATTGATTGCAGGAGAATTTGTTTTGGATTTTCTAGGCCAATTTTGACTTAAATTTTGCCTGTAATTTAATTTCGATGGCTGGTGTGAAGTCCGGACAAAATTGATGCCTAAATGGTGACGCCTGGTATAATCCGGACACAGATCGAGAAATTTTTGAAAATCTGTCCGGACAAAAGTGGCCAGATTTCGATGATTTTAGACCAGGCATCAAACCCCATTACCGGGGGTCCTGTGGTACTTGGAGAAGTAGAAGTAGCCTTGGCATACTGATGCACCGGAAAGACTATGTTACATTAGAAAATACCCGCATTGCTTGGACAGAACAGACAGAAACCATACACAGTTGAACAGACATATCCTTCACTCCGAACAATATGATAAGCGTCTAACAGTACACGTGTAAAATGAACATCGAGACGCACCCCAGTAAACGAAGTTGAAGAAATGAACGAATTCAACAATATTGTTATCCTGAGCGGGTCGCGGATGAATTGGCACCATGGGCAAGGGATCGTGGTCGTGGTTGTTGGTGCCAAGCTCATGTCTGGCAAAATCAATGGAAGAGTCTAGTTCAAAAGAGGCTAGCGTTAGCGTGACATGTCACAAATTAATATCGTGATCTGATGAACTTGCGTCGACCACTCAACTGAATGAACTGAATAGATATGTAGATTCCGTCCAATACAAATAGAAGTACTGCAAAACCCATCAAGCGTGTACAACATTCCAGAGGTTCTGCTCGTGGAAAGAGAATGGTTAAGGTGATCCCTCACCAGACCCTCAGTCAATACTGTCGCTCGGTATGGTTCATTTCTAGGCTCATATGCCTACGACAAAGTATGATACTAACATCCACGTCAAATTGATACAACAATTGACACGAACCTGCCCCTGTGCTTCGTTTTCGCCCATATGCTGACTGCTAAGGGGAATTGTGTAAAATTGTATGCACAACCATAAATATCATTTAGGTACTAACCGCAATAGGAGTAAACGGATGCGACGGCATACGCACAATCTCATGAGGGATATCAACCATTGCGTTGATGATGATGTTTGCCAACTCGACTTTCACTGTCATGCGTTCAATCTGTACTTCAAATGTCAGAAGCACACCGAAAACATTGGGTTCGCTTTTCGTACATGGCGACTAAATTCCCCACACAGATTAGATGCGTCACACACCAAAAAATGGTAAGGTTGCTCACGCAATGTGTTGATATAGGGTTTTCCAACGCACATGTGTATCGGTAACCTGTTCAGTATCAACGCGTGATCCGACACGGGTTAAGAAACAGAATCTCCTCACCAGTTCCATTCATCAGGTGCGTGAGAATGCAAAATCACTACGAGATTTTGCGCCGCTTTTACCAAGATCCCATGATTGAAAGTATATATCATTAAAGTCCTGACAACGGAACTCATCCTGAAAAGGTGACCTACTCCTGCACCGTGACTTCGGTTAAGAATTAATTTGATCGATTAATTCCAATAGATCTCACCGAAAGCAAGCAGGGAAAAATCACACTGTGAATTGTAAGCTCTCGTGAAGAATCAAAATATTATGACACTCACAATGACCGCAGGAATTGCTCGTTTGTTCGAATCCACTGGCGAGCGGTGCTTAGCGAGCAGCGTTCCTTTCCACGGTAGGTCACTCACCAATACTTGTTAGGCATCACCAGGTAAAACAAACAGGGCTAACTTACGCGAAGATTATTGTAAGGGTCATGAGACTTCCCGCTGTCAGAAAACTAGTAGGATTAAAATTTTATCGAGCGTTCTGAAAAGTAAGAAACTCTGACGTACGGGACTGCGGAAGTTATACAAACCGTGACAGACTTTCCCCATCTCTGGATCTGTCGCACAGTAAGACATTTCCACCAAGTAGAATTAATTTGTGGGCCGCTCTACCAGACTTGTATGCAATCCTATCGTCCACACGAGGCTTGAAGACACGTCAAGGAATCTGCCCAGTTGTGAAGGTCAAGAAGCAATTACCACGTCCCCAGTTACTACTCACAATAAGAAGGCAACCTTGGAGCAATTTGGATTGCTCAGCGCTGCTGCTGCCAGATCATCGATGGCAAGGAATTGACGCACATAGACTTTGAAGGCCAAGCGGTCGTGGTACTTGGAAAAGTAGAAGTAGCCTTGGCATATTGATGCACCGGAAAGACTATGTTACATTAGACAATACCCGCATTGCTTAAAAAGAACAGACAGAAACCATACACAGTTGAACAGACATATCCTTCACTCCGAACAATATGATAAGCGTCTAACAGTACACGTGTAAAATGAACATCGAGACGCACCCCAGTAAACGAAGTTGAAGAAATGAACGAATTCAACAATATTGTTATCCTGAGCGGGTCGCGGATGAATTGGCACCATGGGCAAGGGATCGTGGTCGTGGTTGTTGGTGCTAAGCTCATGTCTGGCAAAATCAATGGAAGAGTCTAGTTCGAAAGAGGCTAGCGTTAGCGTGACATGTCACAAATTAATATCGTGATCTGATGAATTTGCGTGAACCACTCAACTAGATGAACTGAACAGATATGAAGATTCCGTCCAATACAAATAGAAGTACTGCAAAACCCATCAAACGTGTACAATATTCCAGAGGTTCTGCTCGCGGAAGGAGAATGGTTAAGGTGATCCCTCGCCGGACCCTCATTCAATACTGTCGCTCGTTATGGTTCATTTCTAGGGTCATATGCCTACGACAAAGTATGATACTAACATCCACGTCAAATTGATACAACAATTGACACGAACCTGCCCCTGTGCTTCGTTTTCGCCCATATGCTGACGGGAATTGTGTAAAATTGTATGCACAACCATAAATATCATTTAGGTACTAACCGCAATAGGAGTAAACGGATGCGACGGCATACACACAATCTCATGAGGGATATCGACCACTGTGTTGATGATGATGTTTGACAACTCGGCTTTCACTGTCATGCGTTCAATCTGTACTTCAAATGTCAGAAGGACACCGAAAACATTGGGTTCGCTTTTCGTACATGGCGACTAAATTCCCCACACAGATCAGTTGCGTCACACACCAAAAAGTGGTAAGGTTGCTCACGCAGTGTGTTGATATAGGGTTTTCCAACGCACATGTGGATCGGTAACCTGTTCAGTATCAACGCGTGATCCGACGCGGGTTAAGAAACAGAATCTCCTCACCAGTTCCATTCATCAGGTGCGTAAGCATGCAAAATCACTACGAGATTTTGCCCCGCTTTTACCAAGATCCCATGATTGAAAGTATATATCATTAAAGTCCTGGCAACGGAACTCATCCTGAAAAGGTGACCTACTCCTGCACCGCGACTTCGGTTAAGAATTAATTTGATCAATTAATTCCAATAGATCTCACCGAAAGCAAGCAGGGAAAAATCACCCTGTGAATTCTAAGCTCTTGTGAAGAATCAAAATATTATGCCACTCACAATGACCGCAGGAATTGCTCGTTTGTTCGAATCCACTGGCGAGCGGTGCTTAGCGACCAGCGTTCCTTTCTACGCTAGGTCGCTCACCAATATAGACAAGTCGAGCAAGAACATTTGTGTTCCGGTGAAATTTCGCAATCAAGAGCTGCAGGATGTAAAAATTCTTTGCAGACACGCGCGCCGCAATTATGATTATTTGTTGAACGCTTTCCGCTGTGAAATACCTATAGCACGAGAAGCAGACCGTGAGCGGGATCCCCGAAAATAATCAAATGCCCGAAAATAATCAAATGGGGGCCCGGTTATCCCGACAACTGGACTGCCATTGTGCAAGTTGCCGATCTAAGGCAAGCGTCAGCGACGGCCAACCTGGGGGTCTCATATGGCGATATCAGATTGCGATTTACGAACCGGAAAAGTAGACCGCCCAACATCGTTTACGGTCATCAGTTCGAGCGACCTGTTAGAACATTCAGCTAGAATAATCTGCAAAACCACATTCTCCAAGGATTCAGTAAATCGGAAAAGTGGACAACTTGAATTCTTCTCCCGCGAGCTCAGGAGGGTGGAGAGCAAGTACTAGTCGTGGTACCCTCAAGAACGAAGGCGACGAAGTCCAGCTCAAGGAGGGACAGCTCGGGTACGTTCTGAAGAGACGGGTCTGTCAGAGGCGAAGGTGTACAGTGGGCTAGCTTGCTGGGTAGATCCAGGAGTCTTCAAACCTTCCATTAACCCAGACAATTTCAGAGAGCGGAGCCATCAGTTTTCGTGCTGGTTAGTTACGGCATGTGCTATTCCGTCATCCGCCTTTCCGCTGGAAGCTCCGCGCTGTGTTGGAATCTTAGATTGACAATGACCTGACAACAGCGCAGTCAGGTCAACTCTACAAGTTCCTAGTGTACAGCACGCAGAGTTTGTGCAGAATGGGGATGGAGGTCTTCTTTGAATCCAAGAACGACGAAGCGGGCTCCTGGAGGTGCATCGGGGGAGTAGCCCGAGAGTCGTGCCCTCCGCCATGAGGTCGTCAGACAACTCAAACGGCCTTCACTTTTAGTTCCGGCAGAGATGGGTCCAATTGGCATTTGAATGGTTGAGCTGTTGTGAATGAGCGTGTCTTTCGTGAATAAAGAATGCGTTAGACCGTGACCTGTAACAGTAACACTCCCTGTCAACATGCCAACTTAGCGTCCAATACATTTTCTCTGCAGTCTTTCCAACGACTACGACCCAGCGACCTTCTCCTTGATATCCATGCAACCGCTGCCCCCACATGACGATAGTGGTACCGCCGAATTCATTGATTTCTTCAGCTACATTTATTGGGGTGCGTCTCAATCCCTCTTATTTCGGATCAGTAGGTGCGCTTATCATGGAATTTCGAACAAAGGACTTGTCTGCTCAACCGTGTATGATGATTCACGGAATATACTAGGAGATTCTGTTCACCGAAATGCAGGCTTTTTGGTGTATCGTTATGTCAGGGATACTTTTACTTCTCCAACCACAGCGACCGGTTTACGTTGAAAATTTATGTGCGTCGAGCCCTGTCATAAACAGTAAACCAAAAAAATTTGACCCAAGTCAATTTAATCGAAGGTTGCGTTCTTGCTGTGAGTTGCGGTCAAGTGTTTGACTCCGATCACTGTTCGTCAACTGTCTGAACGGGACAGAATCCTTGACGTCTCCTCGACCCTCGTGTGGATGATTGGCATGCAACGAATTGTGGTGAAGTCCTCAATTTGGAAATCATATCTGGCGGTCATGTTCCACAGTTGACCATTTGCACTGCAGATCCGGAATTGGGGGGGGATCCACCTCTGTAGCATCCGCACAGCCGTCTGTCCAACTTCCGTCTTACCCAGAACACTCCGATTTACAATCCCCGATAGATTTGCAACAGCGGAAAGTGTCAGCATCATTACAATAACTTTCCTGTATGTTAAAGCCACGTACTTCTGTGCTGTCGCCTGATAATTGGCAGGACGCAAATGTTCTTCGCCCGCCGAGTCTACCTTCGTTAGTGACGCGTCACCATGCATGGCATTGTTTCCACTGACCAAATTTTGTCAGTGGACTCACATAGAAAACGAATCCCGGTCATTATTGTAAGTCACAAACTCTTCAGGTTTTGAAATTAACATCTTGCCAGATTATCTTTACGGTTCTCGCTTTTGGTACGTGTTGTGTACAGTACCAGGTCTCGACCTTACTCTCAAACCCAATCCACTGCAGGTGGAGGAATAGGTAAGTAACACTACGTATCACCCGTTACACTAGAAGATTATTATATTCACAGTTAGACTCTTCCGTATGTTAACGACCACATTCGATCAAATCATGCAACGAGAGTTCAAGGTTGGCGCTGATTATGGGGACAATTTGACTTCGTTCTTATACTCTAATAGATTCTCAATATCTTCGAGAGCGGGTTTGCGGCCGTGAGCGACATTGTTGCCACCATCGCCATGTGCTTCAAGTTTGTTGAAACCGCGATGGACACAAGAAGGTCGGATGCTTCAGCATTTTGAGACAAACGGAGATGCGTTGCTGATTACACACCTGCTTCAGGTTGACGTCTTTTCTCAGACGTATTATGATATACACGGTCAATCGAGGTGTCGTTGTCACTGTAGTACAGGTTTTGACGTTAGCGCTGTTTTTGTACTCTCCACACGGGCTACATTGGTAGGCAGGATTTTTTCTGTTCAGTAGTTTTTTCTCATCTTGAACAGGTTTCCGTTCCACATGTGTGTTGGAAAACTCTATGTCAACACGTTGCGTAAGTCAACTGATATCGACATCGATTATTAATCCACTCACACTGCCGTCAATCCAGTCGCAATGTAAGAAACCAAGAGTCATAGGGGATATCGCCGATTTCCTGAATTTTTAGAGGACAGGTTGAACGCCCGACAGCGATTGAGATCGTACACGGTATCCACAATTCAGAGCAACTGCGACGAAAATCCTTCGACGCTTGTTATACATTCCATCGTGCATTCAACAGACGAGATACCAGCTTCATCAGACTAGAACGTGCAACGGTGCGTTGACGATTTTTCCTGAACTGTTGTCTTGAATGTTTTATTTTCGCATCAGCCTCACTCATCACGAGGTTGGCTTGGGCTCGGGACTTGCTCCAATGCTTGACTGAGTTTTTATCTGTTTGCGTTACAGACGATGGAATCCACGAAGACTCTTCCGCCTCAGAGGTTGCCGTAGGCAGTAGCCTGGGCTGCCTGGCGCATTAACTCAGAAGCGCAACCGCGTTATGAGATTCGCGTCACGGCAGCAGAAGTGGCCTAAATAATTAAATTTTGTTGGATGCCACTCGGCGTAAGAGTTGAATGACGACGGAAACAAAGTGCCAACTTATTGTGGAACTTGTTTTCGGGGACACGTAGCCTAAATAAGATGACCGAATATTTTAAGCTTGAATAAATCGGTGAATTATCTTGATGAGAAAAATCTAAATATGTACGAAGTTAGTTGACCGCACAAAAAGAACCCTTATTTGGAATATACTTAGAGAACATATTCTAATTGTGCTCGGCAAGCGAAGTCCAGATATGTTCGTGAGTCATATTGCGATTTGCATTGCTACAGCACCACACGCTGCGCTTGTCGATAGAGACTTTCATGTTGATTCGTTTTCGTGCGTCGAGAGAATCGGAGAGATGGCGTCTTGGTTTAGTGGGGAAAGTGGCGGGAATTATTTGTTCATATTGACATGGATGGTAAGCGCCCGAGAAATCAGATGGTTATTAATAGAACGACTGCTGTAACTTAACACAACATTGCACTGCCTAATGCCTACAGAGATCTCGAGCAGACGCCGAATTGCACTATATCAAGTTAAAGCAATGCAGCGCCTCCGTCGACCCACGATGTCCTCTCGCCGAGCTCATCCACTACATTGCGTCGCTGCCTAAGGAATGCCTCGGGGGCCAACGACGTACTGGGAGATATACGACGCGCAGCTATCTCATATTGGGAGAGGGGTTGCGCTCTGGCATCCGGGACCGTATGAGGGAGATGATGGACAGTTTACCCCTATTAGGTTGGGGGACGTTGGGTACATGTTGTATGTTTTTTTATACCTTCCACCTTCCACGATATTTATACCAATGGTTAACCATCCTTTAGGCAAGGTCGGTTCGTTGCCCTATTCAACGCATCGGAAGCTTCTGCGCCAAATCCCTGTGACCCGTATCCTGCGTCCAAACTTCTCGACGTCGTGCCCTGTCGGAGCTTCGAAGAAAGCTTCACCAGCAAATCAGTCAAGGCGACCGTAGTAGATTTAGACGTTGTGGACCCGTAGGTTCTGGTCATAGGCGTTCCAAGATTTTGGCTAACACACAGCATTGATTCTCAGCGAATCCATGAATATACAAGTCTCTGCGAAGCTAACATGCGAAAAGGAAGCAGGGGCAGCGCTACTTCTTCCAGGTCGCAAGAGACCAAAATTCCATTCCTTGAATCTGAAACACAAGGCAGACTATGGAGAATATTGCTTTCGACACTGTGAAGAATGGCTGAAAGCTTCGGATAGCGCTGCCAAAGACATCGAACTTAAAGATCTCATCTTCGTGACCGGAATCGACAACGTCTACGCATGGTCTCTGTTCTCATTTCAACGGCAATCCAGGAGTTGCGCATTTAAACTTGCGGCAGGTCAATCTACCGTTTCTGGAGCATTGGACATTCGATCTTCGTCAATCGATTCACCGATGACGAACTTTGGTCCTGCAGATCGGCCGCGCGACGAAGAGCCGAGCGCACCTGACCAAACTGTCTTTGTGCGCCGGTTTAAGATTCATCGACGGGTGGATAGACTTAAGTGGCGCATGATGAACTACATGAGGCATGGTGGCGGCGGCGGGGCTGGTAACAATGCGCAGGTGGACACATCCAGGCGACGTGTTCGTATCTCCACCGCTGCTGCCAGTGGAAGTGGAGTAGCTGCTAGACCTACGAGTGGACGGGGACGAGCTAGCTCGAGCTCGAGCGGCGCCACTGGTACAGATGGGACGAGTTCTGGTGTTGTCGGCGCTGTCCCTGGTACGGGCGGCGGTAGTGATGGATCAGAAACCAGTCCATTATTGGCCCGAACAGAGGTTCACAACCTCATCGCCTCAGGTTCTGGGTCTGGAGGTGGAGGTGGAGGTGGAGAGTTTGCATCTCCAACAAGTCCAATGAGTCAAGGCGGCCGACCGGACGCACCCGCCACCTCATTCGTCACCAGCCCTAGCTCCACTCTATTCTCAGGGCCCGGCCACGACTCGACGTTAACCCCAGACACGCCCATATCCCCCACACGCACAGACGAGCCGCTTCCCCTTCTCGTCGTACCCACTACGCCACCGATGGATCACTATGGGAGTGACGGGTCAGATGTTGGAGGTAGTGTAGTTGGGGAGGCGGAGGCGGCCGAGGTAGCTGGTCAGAAGGGAAAGAAGAAACGAGTTCGGGCGCGCGAGAGGGGGGTTTCTTTTGCGGATGATAGAGGTGGGTCGATTCATCGTCGAGGTGGAGGGCCCAGAGGAGCAGGAGCAGGGGGAACGGGTTCGAACGGTGGCGGCAGCGCAGGAGGCGCGGGTGGAGGAGCTGGAACCGGTCAAGGGGGCGGTGGTCCAGCTTCGAACTCACGCCTTCCCACTAATTCAGGACATCATTACCAAGGTCAAAGGGGAGGTGGCGGGCAGACTAGAGCATATAGTAGGACTGGGAAGGAACCGATGAAGGAGAGCGACGGATCTGATGCGTTGGGTGAGGACGCTGAGTCAGAGGAAGAATGCGATGAGTACTCGGTACGTATCATAGGGATCTGCGTAATCGCGAGGGCGCCTTATTTATTACTCATTGCAGGACGAGTCTGGATCTGATCTCCTCGATTCCGAGCCGCTCGACCCTCTTGATGCTCTTCTTGAGTATATGTTGGAGGTCAGTGTACCCGGTTTAATATATGTTCTGTTTCAGACAATGTGTTTCTCAGGTATGCCCGGATGCCAAATATAGCTGCGCAGGTGATGACGATCTCCTGCAATTTAAAGACGTAAGGATACTGTTCCTACTCTCGTTCGAACTCAATTTAATCAATGAGATGCAGTATCTGTCGGCTGACTGGCTTGCCTTTCCTGCCCTACTACGAGAACTTAAGCCCAAAATTGCCTTGAGACCTGATGGCCGTGGTGAGTCCACGTGGATAAGACTGGCAACAGTATAGTTGATTTGACATATCCAAAGTGGCTGTTATCATTCAAGCACCTGAACCTCCTAGCATAATGGAAGAACAGGAAGAAGAAGAAAGTAGCCCAATGCCAACGTCTAGCAGCGCAACGACATCGTCTAGCAGCTCACCGAGATCGCTTATCAGTGCACGGACGTCGGTGAGCAGTGCACGGACGTCGGTGAGCAGTGTTCGGACGTCGGTGAGCAGTGCACGGACGTCGTTCAGCAGCGCCCGGACATCGTTGAGCAGCGCAGGGACATCGCTTGGAACGCTATCAGATACCAGCACTAAGGTCGACTGGCTTAGGCCAAGACGTCCCAAACCGATTTCCAGACCCTCGAGTAGGTTCCGCGATGCGATTCATGCATCAGCGCGTTTGAGCAATGCTGGGGACGAGGCTTTATTAGACGTCCCTAAATTCCCAAGACGGCCCACTCATCGTCTCCGGTCAAGTGGCTATGATGAACTAGGAGGAAAGCCGAGGATCGAGAACTCGGTGGGTATGGGGTCGGAGTCGAGCCATCCGAGCTCGAGTAATCTGTTGTCCAGAGATCTGGATGCGATGGTCACTCCTGTGAGGCAGACACTCATCGTGCGCGAAGAGGGACAATCGCCGATGCACTTCGTAAGCGTTTGGCTGTGAATACATTTTTCGAAGTGGTCTGAGCTTTTATTCACAGCAACTTGGTAACTGTGTGGGACGCGGACAGTATGGGACCGTATATCGCGCTCTTAACCTCAATACGGGACAGATGGTTGCTGTGAAGCGTATTCGAGTGGAGGGACTGTCAGAGGACGAAATCCAGCAATTAATGGGCGAGGTCGAGCTGCTCAAGAGGCTCTCTCACCCGAGCATTGTCAAGTACGAGGGAATGTCTAGAGACAGTGACACCCTCAACATCATTCTAGAGTAGGTGAAAACACTTACCCGTGTCCAGATTAGTTGACGCTGGATTGTAGATACGCCGAGAACGGTTCCCTTGGCCAGACGCTGAAGGCGTTTGGGAAGCTCAACGAGCGGCTTGTAGCGAGTTATGTCGTCAAGATTCTTGAGGGCTTGCACTATCTGCATCAGAGTGACGTTGTTCACTGTGACCTTAGAGCAGCGAACATCCTCACCACGAAGAACGGCAACGTCAAGCTTTCTGACTTCGGCCAGTCGTTCAACATCAGGGAAATGGAGCGCGAGAACAAAAATGACGTTGCGGGGGTGCCTAACTGGAGTAGGTTCTTTTAAGCAATCTATTCGCATCTCTGATCTGTGTGCTTCTTGTTTATCAGTGGCTCCCGAAATCATCGAGTTCGAAGGAGCGTCTACTGCTTCGGACATCTGGTCCTTGGGATGTACCGTCATCGAGCTTCTGACAGGCAAACCTCCCTATTCAGATGTCGGCAATTGTCAGGCAGGTTAGTAGCATGTTTTCCTAACTGGCTCGCGTACATCTTGGCTGATTTCATTTTAGTCATGTACCGAATCGTAGAGGATGATATGCCTCCAATCCCCGAGGATTGCTCGGAGACGCTCAAGGATTTTCTGCATCTCTGTTTCCAGAAAGATCCAAGCAAGCGGCCGAACGCGGAGATGCTCTGTGAACATGAGTGGCTGAAGAAGAATTGGGGCGCTCATAAGCTTCGTCCGCAGGACAGCATTCCGTTCTCACGCCGCGTCAGCGCCGAAGTCCAGAAGTCCGATGCTAACCGTTATCTTCACGGTATTGACATACCGAAGGTGGACAGCCAAGCGTCGGGGTTTTCTTATCGGGCAGAAGACCTGTCAGAGTCGCCTCCAGCTTTGCCGGGCTTACCTGGTTTGCCTCATTGGCAGAACATTTCTAATGGCCCACCATCGCCTACGGGTTTGGACAGCGAAACTTCATTGCCGCGCGAACACTCCTTTGTGAAGACGACGTTTTCAAAACGTGAGTTTTGTTTTATTATTGTTTAGTCCATAGCGAATCTAAACGTAAGCATAGCCGTCACCTGCCGAGTCTGCATGCAGTCCATCAGGAAGAGTGCCCAACTTTGCGAAGGCTGCAGTCTCATTGCCCAC
>ML170322.1:0-12697 GCA_004355085.1 Rickenella mellea | reverse complement strand
ATTCTTGAGGGCTTGCACTATCTGCATCAGAGTGACGTTGTTCACTGTGACCTTAGAGCAGCGAACATCCTCACCACGAAGAACGGCAACGTCAAGCTTTCTGACTTCGGCCAGTCGCTCAACATCAGGGAAATGGAGCGCGAGAACAAAAATGACGTTGCGGGGGTGCCGAACTGGAGTAGGTTCTTTTAAGCAATCTATTTGCATCTCTGATCTGTGTGCTTCTTGTTTATTAGTGGCTCCCGAAATCATCGAGCTCAAAGGAGCGTCTACTGCTTCGGACATCTGGTCCTTGGCATGTACCGTCATTGAGCTTCTGACAGGCAAACCTCCCTATTCAGATGTCGGCAATTGTCAGGCAGGTTAGTAGCATGTTTTCCTAACTGGCTCGCGTACATCTTCGCTGATTTCATTTTAGTCATGTACCGAATCGTAGAGGACGATATGCCTCCAATCCCCGAGGATTGCTCGGAGACGCTCAAAGATTTTCTGCATCTCTGTTTCCAGAAAGATCCAAGCAAGCGGCCGAACGCGGAAATGCTCTGTGAACATGAGTGGCTAAAAAAGAATTGGGGCGCTCATAAGCTTCGTCCGCAGGACAGCATTCCGTTCTCACGCCGCGTCAGCGCCGAAGTCCAGAAGTCCAATGCTAACCGCTATCTTCACGGTATTGACATACCGAAGGTGGACAGCCAAGCGTCGGGATTAACTTATCGGGCAGAAGACCTGTCAGAGTCGCCTCCAGCTTTGCCGGGCTTACCTGGTTTGCCTCATTGGCAGAACATTTCTAATGGCCCACCATCGCCTACGGGTTTGGACAGCGAAACTTCATTGCCGCGCGAACACTCCTTTGTGAAGACGACGTTTTCAAAACGTGAGTTTTGTTTTATTATTGTTTAGTCCATAGCGAATCTAAACGTAAGCATAGCCGTCACCTGCCGAGTCTGCATGCAGTCCATCAGGAAGAGTGCCCAACTTTGCGAAGGCTGCAGTCTCATTGCCCACCGCAGCTGCATCCCACATGCGCCGTTGACTTGTGGGCTCCGAAAGCACTTATTCGAGTATGCCCAGTATTCGCCAACCATGCCGGATATAATCGCCGCTCAGCCGCAGATTTCTGGCCCAACAAGTCCTTTCGTGGACGGGAGCTCACCGGAACCCCCGCCGACAGCGTTCAAAAAATTTCCGTTCAAGCGCCAGGCCAGTACTTCACTCTCACCTGAGCCTATTACCCCTCGTGCAACATCGCGTAACGGCTCAAATGAAAGTGACGGAGCAGCTTTTCCTGGTGCCCGTCCCAATCCCAGCCAGAGCCAGAACCCAGGCCAAGGGCGGAAGCCGTCGTTGTATGCACACGTTCGCAAGCCCTCACTACTTCAGCGTACGCGCGATGCGATCGTTTCACCACCCCTAGTGTCGTTCCCAAGGAGCAGCATTGATGGTACGCCGCCGCACCGGGGCATGCGCAGTGCATCCACCGCAGGGGTGAACGTCTCATCCGGCGGACGTACAGACATCGTACACTCGCCGACATCCATGTCAATGGAGCTTTCAAGCGAGACGGACCTTGGGGCTGGCTCGAATTCGCGGTTTTCTGCTATTTACCCGGAAAGCTTGATGCCCCCTCGTCCTCTTTCGCAATTCGCACCTTCGTCTGTTGGTACGGATTATGATGAGAATCAGTCTGTCCCGGGAGGGCCGGAAGTCTCGATGGAGGCGCATGACGACAACAAGCGTATAAAAAAGCGTGAGTCGAAGGTTTCGAGCAACGATGGATGTTCGGTGCAATAAATTGTCACTTCCATCCCCACTACGGCGAATCAAACTCGTTCACGGCATATCATGGCAGGCGTCTTCTCGGAAGACAGTCTGCATAAACTCATATTGTGCATGTAATTGTATTTCTGTTCCTTTTGTGCTCTCGCTTGACCACCCATCGGATAAGACATTCCTATACTGTGGTAGAATATTGTTGTAAAGCCGAATCGCATCGAATAATGTATCATATCTTGTACGACCACCACCCACTACTATTTTTGTCGGTGCCATTCAATGCATATGTGATCGGTTCGTCAGGGATTCGAACTCGTCATATTATATTACCCTTGAGGAGCGCGGTAGACTGCGTTAATGCAGTGGTAGCGAATGCCAAGGGAGGAGCGCAGGGAGGGTGACATACTAAGCGTGTAAATTTACAATATAAGTGGTGAGAATTCTGGGATTGTAATCTTGCAAGATGGATCGGAAATTGGGAAGGACTGTCAACGGAAGGGATCTGGCCCGAATAATCCCTCTGTATGGATTCACTGAGGAATGGCGTTTGACGACCAAAGGTACTGTCAATGGTATATACACTCGTCGAGCAAAGAACGTTTGTGTTCTGTTGCGTCAGCGTCCAGGTCGGGAGCGACAGGATGTAACGATTCATATGCAGCTTGAGATAAGCGCGACGCGTTTATGATTCATGTTTGAAAACTTTCCGCTAGGAAATGCCCAGAGCACGAGAATAGCACAAGTTGGGATCCTCGATGTACTTCACCATGCCGTACGGTGCTCCGTAGTCGAGACGTGGACCAGTGGAGAAGGGAGAGACATAGGTTAGACGAGAACAAGTCGATCGGCGTTCATCAACTTCATGTATTTGGGCTTGAGAGTGGCCAGAGTGTTGTCAGATTGATGACGGCGACTTGCTAGTGAGATAAATGCTTAACAACAATAATAAGTTCGTCATCCAAAGTACGCATTTAGGGGATTGAATAAAATGGAGATGGAGGTTTTTGCCTGCAACAAGCGAAGCGACGCGGATGCAGTACGGGCGCACACAATGACACGTAAGCTACTTCTCCATGGGCGTCCATGGTCTAACCACATTCCTGCGCGAAAACAAACGGTCCCTATGCACAACGACAACACTAGAATCCCGAAACGCGGCGAAACTCGCTAAAGATACCCCTACTGCATCTACCGAAACTCTCGTTGTCGACGGGTGGTCGTTCGTCGTACTCCATACATTTTTCTGATTTTGCGAAGCTCACAGAACCTACTATCAGCTTCATTTACACGCTGCATGCTGACGCTGGTCTTCCGTGGGTCTATGGAGGAGAGTACACTGAATTTACGCGGCTCGTGACCGCGGTTGTGGAAGCATGGATCGCGGTTGGAATCAGGCCGATTTTTGTATTCGATGGTGCGTGAGCTCGTTCTGCATAACCCGGACCTGCTTTCGTCACCACCATGAACATTGTCATGAAATCTCTACTTGAGATTGCTGGCCCATTGTCTTCGTGCTATCCGCTCGATGAAGACATTAGGCCAATGACGTTCTCAATAACTTTTTGATTGGAATTGCAATGGTTTCATTTTGAAGACCTGCTGCGTATTTCAAGGCTTGGGATGAATTTACATTGACTTGACGATCCGTTCAGCGAGATTTCGCACACCCTCTTTCGGGGGCAACGTTTCGATTATCTTCTCTTCATTATTCTCTGCAGGACGTCACATAGTCCGATTCCGCCTCTCCCATCTCCTCCGCTCCCACACGCCTTCTTCCTCCCCATCCCTCTGTTCAAAAGAAAAACTAACTACCTAACTCCCAGGCGCCTACCCCCCAGCAAAATTCGACACCGCGATCCGCAGACGCCAAACATCCCGTATCTCCCCCGCACAGCTCTTCTTCCGTACGTCCCCCGCCGCGCGCGGGTCGCCGTCGTTCCTGAACGCGTCTGCGAATAAGATCATCCCGCCCATGCTTTTGGAGGCGACGCTTGCTGGTCTTTCTGCGGTAACATTACCGTTACCTTTATCGGCGGAAGATGGAGATGGAGGAGATGGAGGAGGAGGAAGAGGCATCGAAGTCCACATGGCAGACGGCGAAGCGGACACGCACGTCGTCGCGCTCGCTGCAAGACTCGGCGCGCGCGTCACGGGTCTAGATAGCGATTTTGCGGTCATGACGGCGGAGGGGTATATGGGGTACGTACCACTCGACGAGATGGTGTGGTCGACCACCACCGCCGCCACAACGGAAGTAGATCCCGAAGCCGAATCGCGTCCGATGATGGAGGATGGAGAAGGGGATGGGTTCACACCTGCGCGGACTCCAAAGAGCAAAAAACGACCACCCAAAGGCGCGCTCGAGCGCGGGCTCATACCACCCCCATATATCGCTTCATCACCACCAACATCTTCAAATACCCTTCCATCCCAAACCCACACCCAAATCCTAACTCTCACATTCCCAACATACACCCCGCAAACACTCGCATCGCACCTCTCCCTGCCTCCCCCGCTCCTGCCCCTCCACGGCGCGCTACTGGGGAACGACTACACCTCCCCCCCGCACCGCGCTCTGTTCTCCCGCAGCGGGAGGATGGGGCCTGCGCAGCGCGTGGGGTGGGTTAGTGCGATCTTGGCGGGGCTGCTGCAGGCTCCTCCTTCCGTCACCGGCAACGCCGCTAATAATGTAAAATCGAATGCGAGTGGGAAGGGGAAGGAGAAGAGGAAGAGGCCCGGGAGCGTGCTCGAGCTCATCCAGTTCGCCGTCGCGGAGATGATTGGGCCGCATTCGAATGTTGTGTCGGCGGCGGAGCAAGCGGGGATCGTGGAGCGGATCGTGGATGGGACGCTCATGCATGCTATCAACGTTGACGATATACACCCTCCAGAACCTGACGAGGAGAACGAAATTGCCGAGTTCGATGTTGATGGATTGGATGCTCCACCGTGTTGCGCTCTACACACGCCCTCGACGTGTCCGCTTTCTCTCTCCTTCCTCTCACCCACTCCCACTCCCTCTTCACCCAATCTATCACCGGACCAAAGCTCAGCCCTCGCCCAATACCTCCGCGACCACCACCACGCCCTCCTGCACCCGCTCCTCCTCGACGTCCTCACGACGCGCACCGCGTGGCCGGACCTCGGGCTCGAAGACCCGGATCGGAAGAGCCCGGCGCGGGTGCTGGGGGGCGTGAGGAGGGCGGTGTATGCGGTTGTGAGGGATGCTGGGGGGGTGTGGGGGGAGGAGGTTGCTGATGAGGAACTTGGGGAGGGGGATGGGAGGGAAGAAGAAGAGGATGAGGGTGGAAAGGCAGAGGAGGAGGATGAGGACGAGGTTATTGATGTTGTGGAGGAACATTCGGATGAGGAGGACGTCGACGTCGAGGTGTTGAGGGGTGCGTTGCGGAGGCTGAATCCCAACCCTTCGTCCTCCTCCGTAGACGACCCTCCAAACGATGTCCAGGAGATCGTGCAAGATCAGGACCAAGAACCGACCGAGGACAAAAAGAAGAAGACGAAGAGGCTCCCCGCGACCATCACAGAATACGTCCGCAAAGGCTCGCGTATCGTCCCCGAAGAGGTCGTCGTCCCATCTCTTTACGACCTGTTCGAGGAGGTCGGGTTCACGCTCTCCTCCCCATCTTCACCCGCCATTTCTTCAACGCCAACACCAACACCAATCCCCATAATCCTCCACCCGACACCGACGCGCCTCGCCGCCCTCCTCGCACTCCTTCACTCCAACCACCCACTTATCGCAGCTCTCAACCCAGAGTGGCTCCGCCCCTTGCTCGCAGTGCGCGCTGCCGTGCGCGCCGCGGCGGAGGCGGCGGGCGATAGTAATGGTAATGGCAGTGCGATGGAGAGGTGGACGAGGAGCGAGGCTGTTGCTGCTGTGATGGCGTTCGCCTCGCCTCCAGGGGTGGAGAATGAGAACGGGCAGGGGAATGAGCAACAGCAAATGATACCCGTAGAACCACGCGCGATCCAACGAACGGCGCAGCTCCTCTCCGCACTGGACGCCGTCTCCTCACTCGCCAGCGCGTTACGCGTCTCGGACAACTTACCACTCTGCGTGTCGCGTTTTTCTGGGACGAGGTTCCACGCGTTGCTCTCTGCTCAAAGCGCGCACCCCTCTCGGTCCTTCCCCGGGCTCGATGGTGGTGATGACGCGTCGGATTCTGCGTCCGTCTCCGTGTCAGCTGCGTCGGAGTCCGATTTTGGTGACCACGCCACTGGCAGAGAGGGCGGCGACGGGTTAGACGATGTGATCAGCGCGACGATCGAAGACCTCGACGCGTTCTTCGCGCCTGATGCGGTGCCGCGGGGGAGAAGGGGGAAGAAGGCGCGGAAGGTGGCGAGGGCTAAGGACAATATTAATGGCGGAGGGGGGGTTGATGGGAAGACACTGGTGAAGGGAGGAAGGGGGATGTATGGGTTGTTAGCTGATCTCGGGGATGAGTGATGTGCTATGTTATGTTATGATGTGATGTGATGAGTTAGGTGCTTGTGTAATGTGCGGTGTTGGATAGGTGTGTTGTTAGGGTATCATAACGTGCAACAATAAAATTCAATGTTTTGCCAGCAACGACTCGACTAGATTATATATTGAAGTACAGTAACGTGGAAAGCTACAAGGTGTAGTAGGATCAACGTTGAGGGTAACAAAAAAAGCAATTAGGACATTTTTGCACATGACGAGAGGGGGATTCGAACCCCCGCCCTTTCGGACTGGATGGGTGTTTGTGTTTTTTACGTAGCCACCTGATTCCAGCGCCTTAGACCGCTCGGCCATCTCGCCTTCCAACTGACATCGCACGTAGTGCGTAGAAGATGTAAAAGCTTTGAAGAGACGCGAGGCGCTTCGCATATAGCGTTCACGTTCAGGAGAGTACAGTACCCTGGGCTCAACGACGTGTTTTCGAAATAGACCTGTGGGTAACGAGCGGCATGGGATTCGGCTGTGTCTCGTTGCTTTTATGAATATGTACTGTAGTTGTGCCGGTCAGACGTGAATGGTGTTCTCCTCTACGCACAACATGGTACATGCAATGACCAAGCTGCGAGGTGTTGAAAGCAATAGCATGATGTCGGTGAATGGGCCACACCAGCAAAAGCAAAAGTCTATAATGAGCAAAGTGAATGCAACCTCCACCACATAAGTTACGACGAATCTTCCCCATCCCCATTGCCACCACCTTCCCCACCCTCCCAAACCTCATCCAACACCTTCCGCACAGCGTTCCTCGCAAGGCGCCACGGCTCGACGCTGCGCGCCTTCTCCCACAGCCTCCCCGCGAACGCGAGCTGCGAGCCGTTCGTGACGCTTTCGGCCGTCAAGGAGTAGAGACGGGACGCGGGGGAGAGGAGGTTGGCGATGTAGAGGGTTAGTGGCGGGAGTGGGGGTGGGAGGGGGATGAGGTGTGCGTCTTTCCTGTTTGTTTATTGAAGGGGAATGGGTTAGTGGGATTTAAAGATGGGAGTGGGAGAGCGTACGAAAGGTCAGGGTATATCCTCCCCCTGGGATCAACCCACTCCCCCTCCATCAACAAATACCGATCCCTCTCATCTGGGGGCTCCCTCCCCTCCCTCACTGCCCTCTGGTGCTCGACCCACATCCGGTACCACCCCTCGCGCTGCCGCATCTTCCACGTCTGCCGCATGATGCCGAGCATCATCCCGTCCAGATGATCCAGCGCCGTCCAGCGCGAGGTGTGGTACCAGACATACCACCCCGCCTTCCAATACCTCACATCCCTCCCATCCCCGACGACCTGCCCATCGCTTACCAACGCCTCCCTCGGCTGGCCCGGCGCCGGCAGCGGGTGCGTCTCACCATACTCGCGCGTATCCCTCTCGAGCCGCGCGATCTCGTGCGGGAAGACGCGGCGGAGGCAGAACGAGCGGCAGAACGAGTCCTCGCCGTTCATGCGCCGCGAGGAGGTTTGCGAGCAGTAGGTGAAGCAGCGCTCGTCGGTCTTGGGGGGCGCGCGGGCGCGGATTATGGAGAGGGGGAAGAGGGGGGTCGCGTCTGGTTGCGGTTGGGAGGGGCGCGGGAGGGGTGGCGGTGGCGGCGGAGAGGTGGAGGAGGATGGAGAGGATGGGTCTTGTGGTGTGGATGACTCGGATGGGGCGGGTGGTGGGTCCATGGTGGTAGTAGCTCCTGGGAACGTTGTTAGTGGTGATTCCGGTGTGTATTGACGAAGACCGACCTTTCAAAGACAGTGGATGCACGAACGTATTCCAAACGATGATGGCGTGGCCACCGAAGTCGTGTGACAGAGAGTGACGTAACGCCGTGCGTCCGTCCACCTCAAGCTTTCTCTGCCAACGGTGCTAGCTGGTAACTTTGGACTGTATAAATCTTGATTAGAAAACTATAGGACGGAAAAATTATGCCGCGGCGAGCGATGAAGTCCAACACTCCAAATTTTCCGCAACGGAGTCGGCGCTTCGACGTGGATTTCAGGTTCTGTATAGGTCAAGACTGGGAAGAGCCGGACCTGGATATATAGCAACGAGCATCCCGATTTTTCAATCCTCAATTCCATCCCCAGTGGAGCTGAGTGGACCCTCGCCCTTGACGTCTATATTCCAAAAACGGACTGGCATTTTCGGATCCCGTAACTAGGCAGACTTTGAACTGAGGACGCTTCGCCTGTCGGGAGAGTTCGCTATCTATCGTAGTTCTCATCGCTCTCATCGCACTTCTTCGCAGCGGGACGATTGTGCTCTGCAAATGAAACCTAGTAACGGACGAGATGAGACCAATTCTGTAGACTTCGCGCTCTCCTCGGGTACGTGTATTGACGATTTGCAAATTCTAGGAGCCGGATACACATTAAGCCGATCAATTCCCCGTACGTGGCGTGTTTTCTCGAAAAAATAACACGGTATTCGCGGGTTTGGATTCTCTGGATACACCGCGGTAGATAGTGGAATTGAGGGAGACGAGACATCCTTTCGGTACACCCCCAATGTTCGTCTCAGAATACAACACTGCAGACGCTTGTGGGAAAAGCAGCTCACCTTCACGTATCTCCCTCGATGGATTTTGACGGCAGCGGTATATCAAGCAGTCTAGCGCGCCGTGCGCTGAGCACTCGAAGGAAGGAAGGGAGGAGAAAACTACCCCCCAAGCTTACGCCTTTGCGCAGAACGGCGTCTTATTCTGTTTTTTTTTTCTACTGCTGGGAGCGCACTAGGGGATCAACACGTTTGCTGGCGCAACGCGGTGACCCACCACTCGACTCCAAGGGTTTTTGCTTGAGATGAGAGTGGGCAACACGTCGATGAAATACGCGGAGCATCCGCGGTGGTTCGTAGGCTGCGTTTTTATCCTGAGACTGTGTATCCTCTCTCTAGTTGGTACACTCGCGAGGGGCCGGGTGGGCCACCTTTTCTAGGGTGAATGCACTTCGTTACGGTGTGCCGACACTGGAACGCAAAAGAGGTATTGCTGGTAGAAGACTCAGACCAGCCGGCAGAACTGAAAGTAAGCAATCGTGAGCGGCTCCGAGAAGCCACGACGAGATTGGGAGGTATCACTTTGGACGCAGCTTTAGAAAAGAGTCAGGAAATGTTTCAGGTATTTGGACTGATCGTTTGGCGACCGGTTTTCCGGTTTTACGCGAATTCATCGCTCTGCCATTTTTATATATCCCACACGCTCGTGACCAGCCGTCTACCAGGGCCACAGGGTGTGGTCCCTCGTGATTGGACTCGGATGATTGCCTTCGTGCTCGGTGGACACAGGTATCGCCATAGGGGATAGGACTCTGACAGCATTGGAGAAATTCAAAACGATATGCGTTACTTGATATGTCGACCGTCCCGCGTATTGGGGCATGGGGTTGGCTAAGTCAAATTTTCATGCGAATATTGGACACACTGGTGCTTTGGTTATGTGCAGAAGGTGTGATGCCAAGAGAGCTAGTGCATATCATGTGGCGTTATCTGGGTCGACTGGGATTTGTGAACTTGTGCAAGGTACTTCATGGGGCTCGGAGATGTGTACAAGCGGGTATCTCGCAGGCAGCTTGATGGTGCTGACTATGAATATTAATGATGGTCATTTCCGGTGATGCTGCGGCGTAGCTACTTGAGAAATTTAAAGTTTGGTGCAATTGTGAGTGACCAAAATTCGTTTGGACGATTGCGAATTGGAGATAGGGTATATTCTCATTGGCGTCATTCCTCGCCGAAAGCACCTGCGTACGTATAAGCACGCAAAGTACCGCGCAAAGCATTGAAATTATGGTCGAAATGTACATTCGTATCATACTACGGAGTTCACACTTCCGGTAATCATGTTCGTGTTGGCTCGCGCTAATACGTGCGGGGGAATGAACGAGTCGGTCGATGTTTAAATCGAGGATAGCTGTCAACACTTCTGACAGATTGAGACTAGATCGCGGCAGCTTGCTCAGCGTTGACCGTAAAAATCCGCTTTCTCCATACATCGACCTTTCGCTCCCACAGTCGCCGTTAGCTTCCTTCTACCAGTACTATACGGTGCCCATATTATTACTCCATGTAGTGCAGATCCGAATCTTGTCAAGGACGATTCCTGCCCTTTCCTGATGCTGATTTCCTTTAATTGTAAGTTTGGGCGGGGCAGTCTTTACCGATTTTGCTTCTGTCGTCCGTCCATTTTGCAAGGTACCGTTTTCGTCGTCTATGATGCGGCGGGAGACGATGTAAGTAACCCTGATTTTAAGTATGATGGACCTTGGCGGAATCACTGCCGGCGTAGGGACCACATTCGCATGTTGTTCCATGGTCGAGGTGCAGCGGCACTGCAGCAGCCTTCACGGTGGCGACAGGGCTCAGTCGTCGTGGCACTATTTTACTTAAAGATGGTGAGTGTTATACTAGTGACATACGGTCGTTGACACTATTTCACCCCATTAATATTGGCTTGACCGTAGACACGAAAATGGCTCTATTTCGTGGCGGCAAGTGACTAACGGAAAATGTACGGATACTAGTGGGTCACAACGCAAGCCGAATGGGTCAAAGGGAACGTAGCATCCTATAAGTTCTGCGTATCCTTTGCCTCTCATCCTTACTACTCTTGCACCACATCATATTATTTCTCTCAACAGTGACACTTTGAACATGGCGCCTAGCATAGAGCAAATAGGCGAGGCCATCCAAGCCATCTCAAACGAATGCGTTACTCCCATGCTAAATGGTGGTTTCGGTGGAATTATATTCAAAGAAGATCCAAGCTTCCTGTTGCTCAACAACACGTACCGAGAGTGAGCGAGAACTACTCCGATATATTTCTCTGGGAATAACAATCAATCCTGTCCCGCAGTACGACCCAGAAATTTTACGACGCGACAGCACAGAAAAACAAAGACTTGATCAAGGAAGTCGTCGACGCTTTGCCGCCTTTGAGGAAGAATTTCGAAACTCTGATAAACGACGAGCTTATCTATCGAATTCGCGAGATCAGCCGCGTTTGTTCATTTGAAGCCGTCAAAGCAAAAGTAAATGCGCCAGGAGTTAGAATTTTGCCTGAGCAAAAAACGCAGTATCCCAAAGACGCAAAAGAGTGAGTCAAATCAGAAATGTTAAAACCTCGCGGCGTTTACGCCGTCTTTAGTTACGCGGCAGAGTTAGCTAAACTAAGAATCTCAAAAGAACGGAAGGAATTAAAGCTACTTCTAGGCAATTTTATCGAACTGAAGAAAAACGTGAATTTATAGACTGAAAACCACTGGGGCGTTTTATAGCAAGAATCCGTGGAACGTTGAGATACGCCAATTAGAAAATAGGAGACAATTAGAGATAGAGCATTAGAAATACCATATTTTCATATTTGTAGATAAATACATTAGATTTATTTTTTCATTGTAAATATAAAATGCGTGACTCCCGTAACGATACGTTAATCTAGCACAATTTCTACACGTTGAGTGAGGTGACAGAACCCTGATTCGCAAGACATTCTACTCGGGTGAACACAACGTAAGCACCAGTTATAAATTTACTCAGGATTGGCGGGATATTGGGTATGATTGTGGGGAGGGGTCTCAAATGTCCTTAGGTTATTCAGGTATACCTCTAAGAGCAGTGGGACTGTGATCTCAGAGCCCAATCTCTCGCGACTTTCAGCTGAAGCTTAAAGGCAGTTAAATAATATCACAAACACGATTGATAGAATAATGGATGAAATTCCACAGGAATCTGGAAGATTTCAGATATTCATATTAAACCCTGAGGGGTGCCTGCGAGGTCTTCCAAACCGTGAAGCATTCGGAAAGGTGGGGAATATTGTGCAGTATTTTTGTCGGCAATCAGTTTCAACCAGGCACTTGGGTGGTTGGAGAGTGCGGAGTGCAAAAATAAAAATAGTCGATGTGCGTTTGAGCTGGAAGGGGGACCCGCCTTCCAAAGTCAAAACCTGAAAGCACCTCGTTCGTGTGAATTGGACCCCATAAGGCGGGACATCACCGTCCAGCGGCGCCTATCACAGTTTATTACGAAATCAGGTTTGAAAAACCTTCCAAATCGCAGTGGAAAGTCATCCAATAGATGTATTGTACTTCGAATAAAGAAAGCAAATAATAGAATTTAGGTTTCCCCTCTTGCTCTCGAATGCTTTCGTAGGGGTGCGGCGGTAGTGAACATGAGTTGCACAAATACACACCGTTAATCTTAAAAGTAAAACTTCTTCGGTACCTGTCAAGGATGCAGGCATATTGCAAGCTTTGCTCGAAGGTTGACGGAGTCCGAGGAGTCTTGTCGTGTGGATGATGATGCGGTTGGTGGTGGATCCATGGTGGGTAGCGCCTGGGAACGTTGTTGGCGGTGATTCCGGTGTGTAATGTGTTAGATTTATTATTGCAACTCGGCGAGTCCGAGCATCTAATCGGCCATCGTGGCATCGCAAGGCGAGCTTCGATAGGTT
>ML170321.1:26444-36471 GCA_004355085.1 Rickenella mellea | reverse complement strand
ATTGACAAATCATGGACAAGTGCAACAGTTTTGGACCAATGCGAGAGTTTTTATATAAATAATATGGGCAGTCTTCGAACATATCAATCTGTATATTAACATTCAAATCTGCAGACTATTTATTGTCATATATACTATGTAAAGTTAAAAAGTCATCATAGATTTTGCAGATAAAAATACTATTTATATACAGTCTATAGCATGAACATAATTTTAAAAGAGATTTATAGCCTGATTACAAATCTACATAGTACTATAGAAGCTATTATAGACTTTTATAGCATTTATAGCATGGATCTGAAAATTTATAGTGCCTCATAGATTACCCTTGGCACTATATAGGAAATCCGATTTTCCTGATGAATCTTTCACTGATATCCTTACCATCGATGAAGTAACCCGTGAGTTTCTAGCCTACAATTTCTCATGTACATTATCTCACAACGCCGGTACAGGTGCCGAGTTGTCGCGCTCGATACCTGAAATCTGTTGGTGAGGTATCCAATATCCATGACCAATGTTGACATTTCCATTATAGGGCTTCTACCTCAGCGCCCAGAATTCTACTGCCTACTACTGGCAGTGAAGAACATAGAAGTTCTCGTACCTGAAACAACAGACGACATTAGCTATGTTTGGCAAGACACCAAGCAGTTCTCTGAAGATTTCGCCTTCGTCAAGAAAGCCATCGAACGGGTTGGGATACCTAACGATGAGAACTGGGATGACAGTATTGTATGGTTGGCAATGATTATGGCAGATATCGATCTGGATGGTTACTTGGATCGACATGGTGCAATGTTTTTAGATTAAAAATTAATATTTCTATCTGTTTTCGCACACGCCTCGAATTGTGCTCTTTTAGTATTATGGTGTGTTTGTGCAAACTTGAAATTGAACCGCCATGGTCCACACTTCACTGTTGTCGAGCGGGAAGAAAAGGTTGCGAGCGAAGGCTTCTCCACGCAGACTCGGAGGAACTGTAAGGTTTTAACATTCTTTTCAGACGATGACCTGACTCTTCGACAGCTGAAATTACGAGCCACACGCTTAGTGCAAATTGCCACCTTCAAGCAATCAGCTACGGTTGGGCGAAAAAACTCGCTAGAACTCAGATTAAAATCAATCCAGGACGATTTGGATGCAACCATAGAAGAGATTGCCTTAGCCGGGATGGAGGTGGACGAAGTCGACGAAGCTCTGCGGGTCGCCAAAAAGACTCTCTCCGAAATGGGCAGTCCTGTCCAAGCCTCCCCTGCCCTAGCTTTCGCTGCCCATCCCAGCTCAAGTCCAGGCATAATCCTGGTGACCCAACCTCGTTGGGACAATGTTCAACTGGACAGTGACCTCGCAACCCCCTCCAGGACATCGGTGAGTGTATAACCGGCTGGCAGTTGTCAGCTGCTCACACCACAGCAGCCAACCCGTGCGAGCAAATCTCGCAGAACGATCGGATGTTCACGCAATCACATCACATCTGTTAGTCGTTTTACACTTCCGCATTTTCATTCCATTGACTTGCCATAGTCGAAGAAAGGGATTAACTTGAGTGTCAGGGTTGTAGCGTCGAAGTAGGTGCATCAATGCGTTATTCTTGTCCAGTCGTAAATAGCCACTTTGTAGCCTCGGCCAGAAATCCGATACCGGAGTGTGACAGGTCAGCGAGTACCATTCCCTACGATAGTCCTACAATACAGCTTGCATTTGATCAACATTTGGAAACCTAAAATATGCACTGTGCACTGTTTGTGGCTCCACTATGACTTCTACATGTCATTTCACAATACCTTGATAAAGGACGCAAGAGGCAATGGCGCCAACGTCATAATGTCAGAAAAAACAGTGGTTACCTAAATCGGACTTCATCTCTTAAGTTCAACTTGCTCACCATCGATCAGACTCAAAATAACGGTCGATACCTGCACCCATACTATGCAACTACGGGTCTCGAAAGATGAGATACTGCCTTTTGCAATATTCACTCTGGCTTGAAAGAGAAGAGGGGTGTTGGGTGGATGATGATACCCCTATATTGGGTTCTCGTCAGGTGCGTCGTTCATTCTAACTCTCGCAATAGATCGATCGTTTTCTAACTTCACCCACACTCTTATAATGTCTAGTAGAGGTTCTATTCAAAGTCTTGAGGCGATGCAACCAGTGATTGTTGTGCAACGTCGAACCTCGGCACTCACGCCAACAAGAATTACCATATCACCCCGCCTGCTTCTCCATCCCCGTCCTCCCTACTACCTTCTTCGACGCCGACGCCGATACCTGGTCTGGCTTTGGCGGGAGCTACTCTCTGCCCAAACACCTAGCATGCCACGGCTTGCGTCCGTGCCGCTGCCGCAGGCTCACTTTATGCCGCAGTCTCAACAACATCAGCCTCAACAGCAGCAGCAGGCGTAATCCCGCGACGACGAAAAGGTGGCTGTTGAAGATAGCGGGAAGGAAGGCCCAGGATGGTCGGCCTAGGCAGCGTTCATACAGAGTACTAGGCGATTCGCTGGGAGTTGGGCAAAGTCAAGCTGGCCCATCATACACTTACTGGCGAGAAGGTTAGTTCAGATTCTCTTTATTGCTCACATACTTCTGGACTCCTGGCGACGTGTCATGATATGATGGCGGTGTTAAATGCCAGACCTTTGTCTTCATTTTGTCATCTGCAAGTCATCTTGTCTTTGGGCTGGGTGGCTACGCACGGGCAGATGTGGTGCGTCGTAAACCACTTCTTCCGAGGTGGGACACTCGTTCTCTTCAATGAATATGACTCGTCACCTGCGCAGTTTGTTAGAATCTCCTCGCGATCTCGGAAATGAAATGCGATACGAGAGCCATACGCCCGTGGTCTCATTGATCGCAAATGCACGCACTCTTCAATACGAAGATCTTGTCACGATGTTGTGGCGGCGGATTGGTGGATTGGTCTTGTATCTGTGAAAATTTATTGCAGATGCTATTCTGCCAACCAAGCTATTTGTCTGCAACGATGGATATGAACTGTGGGACGTGTCCTATTGCTTCCCGATGAACGCAATCTCTGAACTTTCCCGACCTCCGTTGAACAATTCACGTACTCACTACCTCCGTCCGTACAGCTCGCCATCAAAATCCTTTCACGCCCCACCCCCAAGTCCAGCTCCAGTCCAATCAATCCACCGCCAACCCCTCCGAACTCGCAAAACAAGCCTCAAAAGACGCCTCCAAAGAGATCTGCACCGTCCACGAAGCCTCTCTCGCCATGCTCTTCCACCACCCCTACGTCTGCATCATGCGCGAAACGATCACACACCAACACCACTACTACTACATGATCTCCGCGTACGTCAACGGCGGGAAGATGCTCATCATTTCCCATGGACGCCTGCACGAACGCGTCGCACGGAAGTTTGCGAGGCAGATTGGGAGCGCGTTAGAGTATTGTCATTGGAATAACGTCGTTCATCGCAATTTGAAGATCGAGAATATTCGCATTTCGCGGACGGGGAACATCAAGATTGTCGATTTTGGGTTGTAGAACTTGTATAACCCGGCATCGCACCTTTCGACGTTTTGTGCATCACTGTACTTCCGGGCTCCGGAGTTGTTGAATGCGAAGGTGTATACGGGTCCAGAGGTCGATGTATGGAGATGCCAGTGTTGCATGCCAAGATCAAGCGTGGGCTTGTCGAGTATCCCGTTTGGCTATCAGCTGGTACATTCAACACTTTGAAGACACCCTTTCTACAATGCTAATTTCTCCTCCAGAATGCAAACACCTCCTAACATGAATCGTCGTCACCAACCCCCTCCAACGCGCCACCCTTCCAGAAGTCCTCTCCCACCCATGGATGCTCCGCGGATTCTCCTCCCCACCCGACCCCCACCTCGTCCATCGCGACCGCTACGCGCAGACGAGATCGATCGGTCCGTCATTCGCATGATGGGCGGGTTTGAGTTTGGGAACGATGACGAGATCGAGAGGAAGTTGAGAGACGTGTTGGAGAGTGATGCTTATGCGAGAGCTGTGAAGGCGTGGGAGAAGAAGAGGGAGGGGGAGAGAGACTTTGGCGTGGGTGGTGTTGGAGGCGTTGGTGCTGCTGGCATTGGGAGGAATGGTGCTGCTGGGAGCAAGTGGGCGGAGAGCTCAAGATGAGCTTGGTGTCGTATGACAGCTTGGTATCTGCGTCCAACCTCGGCGGTGGCGCGACGAATGGGAAGACCCACGACACGCCTTCCAGACCGGCCAAATCCAAGTCTGGAAGGTTCTCCGGCTTCGACTTCTTTTGACGCAAGCTGTTCTCCCCGTCCTCATCGAGCTCCTCACCATCGTCATCTCCACATATAAGCAACTCCACCAACTCGACTTCAGCATCGGCGCCGCATCTGGCTTAGCATGCGGGCTCGAATTACGACCAGAACAGTCAGAGGGATCCTCCTGATCCAACTGGTGGCTTCCATCCGCTTGTGTTGATGTACTACCCCGCGCGAGAGAAGCGGGAGCGAGAGAGGGTGTATGGACCAGGCCATTTCGCAAGCTCGCAACTCTCACTGCAGACAGCTCCTCTTGAGGACAGACAACAACACCCCGCTGGCTCTACCTTGGGATCTGCACCAGCTCCGCCTCCGACTAGTACCAAACCCACTGGTGCTAGGGAGTATCGAGATAAGAATGGCGTGGAGAAGGAGAAGGCAGATTATAGCATGCCGCTCCCGCGTCTTCCTGCCACGCAGACGAGCCATTATTCGGAAATGTCATATGATGTGTCTGGTGCTGGAGCCGGAGGAGCCGGAGGCGCAGGGGGTGCGAATGGTACGGGATCGAGAAGCGCAGCGAACACACCTACAACGCCGAATTTCACCGTGACGGCACACCCGCAGCCACGGTTAGGGGATGCAGGGTTACCGAGCCCTACCTTACCCAGTGCTACTACGTCAGTCGGAAGGAACGAGTACCGTTGGCTCTGTACCTTCTACACCTACCACCGCGTCATCTGGAGCTACGATTGGCGCTCCACATCAAAAACATATACAGACTGGCGCTAGTGCTGGGGTGTCGAGGATGGGAACCGTAACGGGTGCGGGTGCTACGTTATCTCGCGCACCGCCTGCTAGCACACATAGGCGGAGCCATTGTCTCAGTCAGAGACCGAAGATGTTGAAGGCGTGGGGTGCGGGGATTATGGGCGCCCGTGCTGGAAGTGGAGTCGCGGCGGGTGAGGTGACGAGGACGGCTGGGCCAGAGTTTGGGACGTTTCCGGAGAGGATTGAGGAGGAGGGTGAAGGGGAGAGGGAGAGGGAGAGGGAGAGGGAGAGGGAGAGGGAGGAGAGGAATGGGAGAAGGAGAAGGAAAATCAGCGGGAGCGTTTGAGGGAGAGGGAGAGGGAGAGGGAGAAGGCGAAGTGGGAGGATCCGCCCATGTGTGCTGATGCCACGCTGGTGCGCAAGTTTGACACGCTCCTTGGTGGTGGGAGAGGAGATGAACGATGAGGAAGCAAGCGTGTTAGTATCCTCGCCGGCCACACACCATGACCTTCAGCGGAAGTCGTAATGAGAAGCTTCGCGAGCAGCGAAGTCAGGATACCGAGAGGAACGGACCTATGCCTGAAGAGCCTGCCGCTGCTCATCTCGAGAAAGCTGGTCAAGACAAGCGGGAGAGGTATACGGATCGGCCGCCAAAGATGTCCACAGAGAAAGAGAAGGGCATGAGCACGAGTCAGAGCCAGCCACTTGGGACTATTCATCAACGTGCGGCGACTATCCTGGACGCACTGCGAGGCATGAACGGAGGTCTAGCATGTCTGCCACCCTCTTTTCAAGTGGAGGTACCATAGGGAGGAATTTACGAACGAGCGCCAGTGGGAAGGCTTAATCGCCCGGATGAGCTGATTGTACTTAGAACGAACTGCTGAAGTAGCAGATGACGTCGAAGCTGACGATGGTCGAGACGAGGAGCTTGGTTTGCAGAGAGACCAATTGGGAAAGGATGAAGTCACCGGAGAGTGCGAGCGATAAGGAAATCAAACCAGTTTATCTCAAGGAACTCTTCACGTGCGTATTTTGGCTTGTTCATGTATAGGTGATGCTAAGCACATTCTATAGAGTGGCGACCACCACCTCGAAACCGCCGAGTGGTCACCAAGGTTGATCCTCGAAAAGTCCTCGACCGCATGTCATAAGTTCGTTATTTGAGTCTTTAAATATACTCATTCCCTCTGTAGTAGTTGTCCTCGGTTAACCCTTACCTACATCAACGTGAGTGCAAGGCTTTTTTAAACCTTCTGTCTAAGTAATCATTCAATAACCCGCAGCCACTTCGATACGGATTCAAGTCTATCATTGCCACCGCCGGAACGGGCTGTGTAGGTGGTGCCGTGGCTAGCACTTCGAGTGCTTAAAGGTATGTTAATGCTTCATTATTCAAGTTGAGCCGACGACCGTAACATCAGTTAAACAGAATTGCACGAGTTATGTTTCATTTTAGTAGTTCGAACTTCGTTTAACATGAATGGATTTGTACTTGGCTTTCGGTGTTCAGTTTCGATGTGAACGCAGTTCCAGCGTCGCGAGGACAGCAAACAAGATGGCAACAAGAAAACATTTTGCACTAGTTCCATAAATCTTTCATCAATCCTCCTCCCAATGCACCATGCGCGAGAGATCGAACTAAAGGAATCAGGTGAGCAATCATAAAAAACAGTGGTGTAAGATTACTGACCTGCTTGTTGGCGTAAGGAAGATGCGCCGAATACGTTAGGCAATTCTTGCTATGGTACCGTACCGTTAGGTGCTTCTCGTTCAGCATTAATGCGCTGGGCTTTGAACCCTTCAATGGTGATCGGTGCAAGCCCCCGCTGAAATCATGGTATGAAATTTTGCAGATTCACAGAGAGACTCGTCACTTACACGATTTCAGCGCGACACAGATTGTGTCGTGAAACGCCGGCCTTCAGCAGACATCGAATGGAAGAACGGGCGGCAGCGAGGCAATCTGCGCGAAGAACGTGGTTTTTGGCATTGGAGTAGATGTTCGTGGGGTTGAATTTGATGGGCATATCAACGTGAGCGCGAGATGAGGCGTCTAGTTGTTGGTAGTGTGGATGGACTGAGTGTGGCTGCAAAAGGAAGGCGCGAGCGCGAGTATTTCAAGGTGAGTTTACGCTCTGTTGCTTCCAATGGAGTTAGAGAACCGATGGCATGTTAAACAGGAGATTGCAATTTCTGGTTTTCAGTCGAACATGTTACGTTTCGTTTCTCAATGGCAGTTGTGGCTCACTCGTCCCTTGAATGTGCTCGCTAACCAGGTCTCCACCACTGTTGGGTCCATCCATTTGATCTGTGAATTATTTAATTCTATTGCTTTAGCAGACTAATGTCCTTGTGCAACGCGTTACGCTCGCATTGTCCATGGTGATCGGTCGGTGAACGGACATTCTCTTCCGGCTACCTCGCCCAGACGGAAGCCATTCTTCGGCTCTTATTTGATGAGCACCAACTGAAATGTTTCCTTCGGCGGTTATGGACAGCAGATGGGCACTCAATTTCCAGAGACTCAATTTCCAGAGACTACTGTCCTCAAAGCATTATCGTTCTCCGCCAAACCGCGTCTATCCATTCCTCCGGCCGAAATGGAGCTTAGTACGTCTTTTCCCCATCCCCATCTTTCTCTTCAATGACCGAATTTTAAGAGATTCTGCAGTGTCAAGACCCAGATCCTTGCGGCAAAGACGTGTTCACGGCGTTGCGGAGTTGCTACGGAGAAGTACGTTTCGTTCTGGAAGTATTTGGCGCAGTTATTGGGCAGTCTTACAGGACGGCTAAATTCTCTCTGAATCATAGACACCCTTTCCACGAACACAGCACATAAAATGGATACTTCACGTTTGTCACTGTTAAGTCGTTACAATTTTGTTTGCATATGCATTGCGGATCTGGTTTCTATTTGAGTCAATTCGGTTGGACTTAACACTTTGTACATTGATATCTCATGTAGTTGACCTCAATCGAGCTGAGTTTGAGATTCTAGTCTGAACCCCACCTGGGGTTCATCGCCACAAACAACAACAATAACAAACTCGTTGCTCCATATGGTAATCAAGAACCTTCTTTTTTTAACCACCAACTACGACAACCAAAATTCGAAAGGTGCTTTTGCTTCATCCTCTTTGCCGTCAAACCTCACACACGTTTAATCGGATCACCTTGGAAGACATCATTCCACTCCGGTGACATCACTTGCCATGTTTGTCCCTTCCTGCATTCGACCAATGGTGCCTGCTGATCATTCCCACCGTCCTATCAGGGTGGACACCGTGACAGAGGAAGAGACTGATGAGGACACGAAATGTACGCCGTGGTTCCATGTTCAGCGACTGTTTCTGATAGTCCCCATAGCCTCCGACTTCACCGTCGATGATGATCCCGAGCATGAAAGTTCGCACTAATAAATGTTAGGTTTGTCTGCAGCATTCATTTACCCACGCACAGGTTCGGAAGAAGATACAGAAGAGACGCCGAAGCCTAAACGGAGCCGCCGAAATCAAGGTCCGAGTGAGTCTGGACCTGACCATATTGCGTCATCAATTTTGAACAATTGTCAGTTGTGCAATCGGATAGTGAAGATCTGCCTTACCATCCTGTATCCAAGCTTCGTGCGAACGTACATGGTGATATTCGTTTATCTTTTCCCTTTCGCGCCCATGCTAATATATTGACAGTGATGGACACTGGGGTGGAACCTCTTCCCGCCGCAAGGCCAGCGAGGATTCGCAATCCACCTCCGCCTGGTTTGATCTCATTTTCATGCACGTCCTGGTTTGGGTTCATTCAACAATACCGTCAGATGACCACGGGTATCCCGATCCTCTGCAAAAGAAACCCCAAAGACCCCAACCCAAAAGACCACAACGTGCGGTCACCCAAACTATAGGTATTGTGCGCTTCCTTGCCAGTCCTGCCAGGCTGATGTACATTACCAGTGGAAGAACCACCAACCAAACCTTCAAGGACCGCAAAACCAGTGGTGGTGGCAGCCGGTATTGTGACCCATTGGTGTTTGTTCAACTCTGCTTAAATATGTCTCCATTTGCTTGCGCAAAGGTGAAACCACAGACACCGTCCTTCTTCAAGCAAAGCCGAAGTCGCAGCCGAAACCGAAACCGAAGTCGAAGTCAAACGCCACTGGAGCGACACCCGCGGGACGTGCGAAAGTGCGAGGGCAACCCGGTATTTCATTAATTTGGTATGGTGAACTTTGCTGACATCACCCATCTGCAGAACGTGTTGAACAGTCCGAAGACGATGCACCTCATGTGCAGGTACTAAATACGTCGCAAAAGAGGCAGGTCAAGACAGGGACCGCAGCAGGTACTAAATGTCCAAACTATTGTTCAGTTTGGATGATTCCCTTTGTTTAGTGTCTGCAGAAGAGCAAACAGGAGATGTTTCCCGCGAGAAGACACCAAAGGCCTCCCAAAAGAAACGGGCAAAGACACGTGCAGGTATATGAATTCAAAATGTATTATTGGGCTTAGGTAATATTAATTATGTTTAGAACTCGGCAAAGGGCAGTTGGGGGGTGACATTGTTCCATCAGTAATGCCCAAGCAATCTTTGGCATACGTGCCTATGAGCCGTGCAAGGGCGCAGCAATCCGGTATTCAACTCACATTTTATTTGGCTTTGCTGACCTTGGTTTAGCTGCAACAGGCGTCCATCGTCCCCATGATGACATTTCCCCCATGAAGACTTCTAATTTCTCACCGAGCAAGAACAAAGGCATGTTGGCAACGCGGCCAAGAGGTTCCATGCGCTCATTTTTCTTTCACCTGAGCTCTGTTGATACTCATTTTGTTTAGAGCGTGATGAAGTGCAATCAGGAGAAGACATCCTTCCCCCGGCTAACGAAAAGTTTGGACAGCCGCGATCTATGAACACACACCTGGAATATCTGAGTGCGCGAGGGCAAACAGTGTTATAGAACCGAGATTTTATGACTATTGGTGTAGATAATTGAATACACAAGTGATATAATGAAATACCTTTCGTA
>ML170321.1:3245-18633 GCA_004355085.1 Rickenella mellea | reverse complement strand
GTCAAGTAAAGTTTTAAGTGAGTGATTACACGAATATTGGGAGTTGTACTTGGTAAAATGGTACTGTACAGTTGTTCTCAAGCCCCCAAAGTGGCACTCGGTTAACATCGAGGTTCAAGGGTCAGGTCAGGTTCAACCTGGGTCAGCACTGGGTCAGCGAATGACTGAGCGAGCTGACCCTCGACCCGAACCTCTGCGCAAGTCTTCTGAACCGAACCTGGACCGAACTGACCCGCAGGTCGGGTCACGGTTCGACCCGGGTCAGAGAGGGTCTGACCCGACCTTTGAGAACATTACGACCGTGAAATGTCAATGGAAGAACGTAACCCCGGCCCCGACCTCTGCCATTCAGAGTTGAATGTAGAAGGCGAAGATCGAAATCACCCTTACTTCTGCACGAATGTTGTCCTTATGGTAAGTCGTGGAACAAAGCCGATCCTGACCGATCGTCCTTCATCCACCGAGAGATGCACTAACTTTCGTATGCAGGTCGAAGGACGCTTGTTTCAGCTGCCCCGTATACTATTCGAGGGACAGTCTAGCTTATTCAAGGTCATGTTCCTGCTACCACCCCCTTCCTCGAATTTGGGCAATGAGGAAGGCGGAAGCGTATCGAATCCCATCCGCCTTGATGGGATCAAAAGAGCTGAATTTGAGTCTTTCTTGCGGGTATTATTCCCACTGTACGTGCCCCATTACGAGCAGGAGTTTCTATTGAAGGTCCCACTCAACTTGTTTCTATATATTCAGCGACCCATTAATATTGAGATCACACGCGGACATGACGAAGTATGACTGGCTCAGTGCCCTCAAGCTAGCCACGATGTGGGAATTCGATAGCGTACGACAAGTTGCTATCAACTATCTTAACCAACTTCCTTTAGGCGATATCGAACGAGTGGTCATTCTCAATGACTTCGACATCAATGAATGGAAGGTCGCGGCGTATACCGAACTTGTCACTCGGTCGGAATCGTTATCGGCTGAGGATGCCGATGCACTGGGTTTGCAATTAACAGCAAAATTTAGTGCTGCTAGGGAGAGCTTTTTGAGGGCCGGTAATACACAAGAGCCCGAAAGGGCGGCACGAGCTGCCCTCCGCCAAAATTTTGGCGATGAAGTGCCACCTTACGAACCTGGCCCACCAAAACCCCACTTTCGAAGATCACGCCGTATGTACGGATGATCTAGATAGCAACCCTTGGCGGACCCGTTCCTTCATGTCGCACTGTGCAACCCATACATGTAGCTGTATTTTGTGACTGTACCAGACCATTACCTGTAGCCATCCGTCCTCCCTCTTTTCGCATATGCTTAATCGTTGATACAATAACAAAATTATACATGAGTAACGGTATTAAAATATTGTCACAAATTAACAGTACAGTAATCAATTACTGTGATTAAGGACAGACATAGCGAGGCTGGATACGCCGGATGCTCTCAAACTAGCGCGGACGGGGGATTTGTCAAGGTGCAAGATATACTATAGCCAATGGAGTGACAAGCTGCCATCAGCCAAAAATACGGTTACGATTCGCAGACCACATCTAACACTTTCACACACAAGCAAAAGCGAAACGATACGTAAAATAAACACCTAAATTTTTATCTCACTGCACAAAACATGTACATTTGCTACTGCGACTGCAACACATGCACATCATCATGGGGTATATAAGAAAAGAAAATAACCTCGCATCAAAAAACAAACCAGGAAGACAAAATAAGGTGTGGTAGTAGTAATAGTAATAAAGATTTGTGTGTGGGCGGGAGGCTAAAGAGGAGATAAGATCAAATCGAGGTGAATGGGACATGTCTCGAGAACCTGCTAGTGAACGGAGGGACGGCAAACTATCACAGTGGATGGTGGGACAAAGTAAGGTGTTGTGCAATCTCAAAAGAAGAAATTATATCAAAGAAGTTTCGACGTTCACGTTCAACGCGCGGTGTTTGTCATCCAAGCGTCCCCCCGGCGAATAAGTAATAGTCAACTAACCCAAACCGACAACCGAAAAGGACTCGAACGGAACCGAACCGACACGCGCAGGAGAGGTAAGAAGGGGGGAAGATGATGTGCAGATGCGGTGCGCATAAATAGGGTTGGAGGCGCGTTTGTTGGTTTGTTGGTTGGTGATATGGATCCGGGGAGGGGCGGTAGGAGGGGAAGGGAGGGAGGAAGGGTAGTGTACAACACCTGGCGGCGAAGGCGGGGGATTAACGATTGGAAGCTTGGCCAGGGTCAGGGTCAGAGTCATATCGGCACAGGAAAGTTTTGATGGGGGGACGGGAAAGGATCACAACGCGACGGACCACGCATCCCAGGCGAAAGTGCGGGGATGAGACGCGGGGGATTCGTTAAAATCACTTCGCAGTCCCCATACCCATATACGCATCCTCATGATCGAACTCCTCCCCTCCCGCACCACCGCCGGCACCGACACCAGCCATATGCATGCTCTCCCTGAACGGATTATTCGTCCCCACCTTTACCCCCTTCTCGTTGGGCGAGTACAGATTACGGGTTGCAGTGGTGGCGGTGGCGATCGGGGAGGGATATGTAGGAGATTGGTAGCTCGGCGGCGGGTACCCTGGGCTGCCCAATCCCATATTATACGCGTTCATGTTCGAGTTGGGCGAGGACGGTGGGTAGTACATAGCCTGAGGGGATTGAGCGGACCGCTGCTCGGCATACGCGCGCAACATCGCATCCGGGCTCGTCATCGACGTCGTCGCCGCACCGGGGAGCATCATCGGCATGCTCTCCATAATCGGGCTCTTCGGCACCGTGTTGATCGTCAGCGCCGTCTTCATCGGCTGCACATAGTGATCATGCCCCCTCTGATAATGCCCCTGCCCATGCGCAAGCTGATCCTCCTCAGGAGGCGTAACAGTCAACAACAAATCATTCGTGCTCGCGTTCCCGCCGCCCGTGCGCATCATCGACAGCGCAGGCATCACCTCGTCAAGCGACGTCCGCACCTCATTCGGCTGCCCCGCGATGCGCGCGCGGATGTCGTCCGGGCTCAGCGCGATCGGGCCTGCTTTTTGCGTGGGGCTCATCGCACCGCCTTCCTCCTCCTCCTCTCCACCTTCGTGGCGGTAGTCAAAGGACTCGTCGTCGTACCGAGACCCATCGCTCACCACCCTCTCCTTATTGCTATTGGGGAGGGGCGGGACGTCGGGGACGGTAGACATGTGGAACGAGCGCGTAGCAGCGCCTGCACGGCGGGATTCCAGGGACGGACGACTCTGTGCAGTCTCGCCCGACGGACGGGCATTGGTGCTCGCCCCATCGCCGGTGCGCGAAAAGCGGGTGTCGGCTGCGAACGAGATGCGCGAGACGCGTTCCCCGTTGCCGTTGCTGATGGTACTGACCCCGCGGGGCCCGACGCCGGGCCGGCGGATCTGCTCCATCTTCTCCTCGTCGTTGTTGTCGTTGTTGCCAGCGCCGATGCCTGCATGTCCGCCGCTCTCAACCGCCATCGATGTACTGGGCCGGCGCCCGCTGCCGGTGAACGACGCGGAGGACATGCGCGAGGTGATCGCCATGCTGTTCCTGATGGCCGCGTCCGCGCCCGCGGCGGACATCGCCTTCCAATCCGTTGATATCGTCGACATGCGCTTATCCAGCGCCTGGCTCCACCTTTGTCTCTTCTTGGTCTCCTTCATGCGCGTGTAGCGAATGTACGCGAACACCGCGAGGGCGATGAGGATGATGGGGACGAGTACGGCTGCTGCGATGCCGCCCTTGGAGACGCGTTTGATGAAGTTGTCGACTTTTTGGGTGAAGGAGTCTGGGTGGGATGTGTCTGCGTTGGCGGAGGCTGCAGTGCCGTTCGGGGGTGCGGTGTATGTTGCTGCGAAGACGGGGGCGGCGGGGAAGGGGGAGAGGAAGGCGGGTGTGCCGGAGGCGACGATGGCGAGTTGGAGGTTCACATTCGCTGTCGCGTTCCACCATTTCGGCTTCAAGTCCGTCTGCGTGGCAGATGTGAGAAATGATGATATGCATTGATGTGGGGGGTGATAAGGGGGGATGAGGAGGAAAACTCACCTGATACGATCCGAGTGCGTAGTTGACGGTCTCCCAGACGTGGAGCTTAGAGTTGGCAGCGCCGGGTGCGTAGAGGTAGATGTCGACGGCATTGGTGTTATTCAGGCAGGAGGTGTTCCAGCTGATGTTGAAAGGCACACTCGAGTTCACAACCTGGCCCGACGTAGGGCTAACATAGAATCCGCCAGTCTGACAAGCTACAAGTAGCCATTAGCACGACGGTGCAGCGTAGTCGGAGAGCAAAAGAAAAGACGCACTAGCCGCACGCTTGTTATGATGGGAAACATGGAAAGGGAGAACGAATCGTTTCGACACCATAGTTCTTTACAATATATATCCTTTTTTCTGTTTTCTGAAATGAGTTGTGAGTGGGAGAAAGGAGTGTGGTCGCCGTGCGCGGCGGTGTGGGGGAAGGGGAAGGAAGGGAGTGGACGATGTTGGGAACGGGGGAGTCGACAAATGGGACAATGAGGAGAGGGAAAGACCCACGAGGGCTGGCAATGTTCGAAGTCCGACCTGACAGCATGGGGGAACCAATCGCTTACGTTAGCGAGGGGTAGGAAACCTTAATCAAATTCCCTTTTACGGGTTTGCTCCCGGCACGTCTTGTCTTTTTTCGCGGGGCGGAGAGTCCGAGGTGGGATGGGCGCTGGCGCGAGGGAAGGTCTTGTCTTGGATGGCAACGGGGGTAGCGTTGTTGAAGGAGGTGGCTGTCTTTGTGAGGACGTACGGAAGGTTCCGACTCGAGGAGATGGAAGACGTCCCAGAGCCGAACATCGCGAGAGAGACCCTGCTCGCACATCGCTCGTCTTCAGATCCCGCCCTTTCCGTCATTACGAAGCACCTCGGATCCCTTACGCACCAGTGCTAATGCCACCCACAAACGCACATCCTTCGAAGATCAGCGCTCTCCGTCCGGATTTGCAGAAGCTCGCCACAATATATCTGCGGCGTTCCGACGCCGCCTCTTCCCTCTTCCCACTTCTCCTATCTATAAATGAAAACGAACTCTCGTCCTTGTGTGTCCGCGATCCACGCTATGCTTCTTTCGTGGGTCCCGCGCGTCTGTTTCTCGCATCGGTATCATCCGCCTTCAAAGTCAACCCCAGCTCAAAGTCACGGTGGTCCGACGAGACGAATCCCGTTCACAGGTTATTCACGATCTCCCTTCCGCCCCCCGCGTCCCACATGCACAAAGCAGAAGCAGAAGGAAAATACATCTCCGCACCATTCGTCGGTTCCAATGTTACAGCAATACATGTAATTCACCACTGTCACTGTGCATCCGCGGAAGCCCGAGTCGCTCCTATCCATAAATGAACTGATATGTGAGCCGTGGTCCCACGATCTGCAGTGGTGGCTCTATTTACAGCTGTAACTCGAGTACTGTTCGCATCACCCATGGCCAGTTCTTCAAAGTTGACTCCGGGATCCCGTTCAAAATGGTCTGCCTCGGCGATTCTTTGTTCTCGTCTTCGCGATCGTCCACCTACGTCTTCCTATACTCGACCAAAGCGGAAGGATGGAAAATGTATGGTTCGGCGCCTATGTCTCGGCTTAGTTCTGTCTTCTCGGCGAAAAGTGATCTTATGAAGAAAAACGCTTGCTAGAGTGTCTCTCGTGATAGGCGTACTGTCGTCCCTTTACAATGCCAGCGACCTGTATAGTATCCGGATCGGGTTCTTTACGTCACACTTGGAAGATTGTCGAAGCTGTGCACGAGGATCACTCACGACCCTTTTTGAAGGGAAATTTTGAATGTAGGACCTACATTGTCCGGCGTGTATACCCGAACACTTACTCTTGTCCTCTCGGCCTCAAGTGATCGTATGACTGCATGGTATGCGACATTCTGTGATAATGTGGAGCCTGACTTGCGCCCCGAATGGAAAAACATGGTTACCCGTAACCTGTCCCGTACGCCATCCAAAAAGCAAAAACGACTGACCCTCCTACTCCGCCACCTCTTTCCCAAACACATTAACGATCGTATCCTTGCACTTCTGCTGAAACCCCGCTTTGTAATACCCATTCTTCAACACCACCTCCCTCACCTGGCCGATCTTCGCCGCCAAATCCGCGCCGATGGTCTCGATCTCCTCTGCGGACAAACTCTTCTCCCGCGTAGCGAGACTGGTGTACGCGCCTAGCCTCCATTCCTTCACGTCGAACTCGTTGGTGATGACCATCCGCTCGATTTCGGATAACGGGAGCTTGTCGAGCCCTTCTATGGCTGCTTGCCGGACGCTGGAGAAGTCCCACATGTGTGCGAGCCTCAGTGCGTTGAGCCATTCCTCTTTCGGCATTGTGGCCGTGTGTGATTCACTATGTTGTTTTTTCGAAAACATTGATATTAGTATTTGCTAACATAACGTGAAATGATAATATTGATGAATGTTGGGGGGAAATGTACTGACAGAGGAATTAAGACTTGCAGGAATGACTCGAAGTGACTTCTTCTCACTCCATCAAGATGAATGGGGTTGGCCTCGCTCATACCCTCCGCATCGTTCTCGTTGCTGTCACTTTCCGAATTCGTATTCGAAGGAGGTGGAAGCAGGAACATATCCTTGAACACACTAGATTGTCCCTCGAACAGTATACGAGGAAGCCTGTATAGACGTCCATCAACCTATGAATGAAACATTAAATATTAGTATAATCAACCTCTTGTCGCATCGATGTATCGATAACCACCCCTGACTCACGAGAAACACGATGTAGGTGAAGAAATAGGGATGCTGTCGGTCTGCTGCACCCCCATCCAAACACCCCATACCCAGTCCCGCATCGCCGTTCAAGTTCACTTTTGGTGCTCCGTTGTGGGCGCCGATCGACAAATGTTTAAGGCTAGCGCGCTTTGCCGTGCTGGTCTCCTTCGAACTCTTCTTGCGCATGCCAGACCCGATACTCGAGATGGCTCGGAGCAGCTTCATTGTAGGTCCACGGTCGTCCTCGTCGCTACCCGACTATGGGCTGACTCGAACTTGAAGAAGAAGTGGTGGGAGGGGCGTGGTTTGGTTTCGGCGGGAAAATGAATGACGAAACGAACACATGTATTGTATCGTCACGGTGCACGCACGACCTGGACCTGTCTATTATGCACAGCCTAGTACTATTAGGACAGCCTACGCCTATACATGAAGAGTCGATCACAACGTCAACACCCTAATACCCTTATCTAGGCAGGCACTCACAGGGCGCTTCTTCGAGGAAACGTGCTAACCGCGCCAACTCCTCAGCGCATGTTGCGGAAGCGCCCGTGGCCACATTTTTTCTTATTATTATTTTGCGCTGGAGGCCATCACGAATTTTATTTGCCGGAGGGACAATCCAATTCGATTTTGACGTCGACGCGATATATACCCAGGGATAGCAAAGGAATGACATTAATGCATCGCCAAGTCTGTTAATTAAAACGATGTGCATATATTCACCGCACTCAGGATCCACGCGCCTCTCAGGACAACGGAACCTTCCCCCCAGCCGTGGATAATATCAGACATCGATACAATCAATGCAGCGCCGATATATATAGCTGTGCTTGTTATGATATTATAGCAAAAATATTATCTGCACCGTAATATAACATGGGCGACCTTGCTGCCCATCGAACCTGAAAGGGTCGTTATTAGTTCGTTGGTTATTCCGGTTGTTACATTGCCTTGCGTGATGCCTGTTCCAAACTGTGTATAAAACTTGACGTAGCTATGCCCACAACGGGTTGTCTGTATCTTGCACCTGTTCCGAGTCGCTGCACAAAACTAGGGAGATTCAACTTTCATCACGAGGGCGATTGTTGTATGCTGCGATTTTTCATTGCATGGTATCTGAGGGAAGGTTCCGCGATGAGGAACGTGACGTTGTAACGGTCACTGCATGTCTCACTCTCGTGCTTGAAGCAACCTCAAGCTGTATCGATATCACTGCTGGTGAGTGGGAGAAAGCTGTTGTGCCGCACGAAACGTACTACTATTCATTCGTCACATTTTTGGTGAATAATGTTACCAAAAATTTACGGGTGCGGGTTGAAAGGAGATTTTGGGGGGTACAGGTCGAAAATTGTCTGTTCAAACTTCCACGTCATTACTTTGAACAGTCGGAAGCATTCGAGGGCATGTTCGCGCTCCCACCGACGGATATACAAGAAGGAACGAGTAATGAGAATCCTATCCGACTGGAGGGCACGAAGAGTTGGGATTTTGCAGCCTTCTTAAAAGTGATGTGAGCGAAGCGTTCTCAATATCCGAATTTTTACATAGTCAGATACGACAGGGAAAATGGAGGTGTGAGGGATCTTGATTCGATAACACTTCAAGAATTGTTGGCGGCTCTTGAACTGGCGCATAAATGGGGCTTCAAAAAAGTACTTCAGCGTGCAATCAAAGCGACCGAAGAATTCTCCATGGATGAGGTTGAAAGGATCCGGATTACCCATAAATATGGGATCAACGAATGGGCTGGTCCGACATACGAGAAGCTATTACTTCGAGAAAATCCGTTGACAGCCGATGAAATGGGGTCGCTTGGCCTAGAATTCTCGTCCAAAATGTGGGCTGCAAGGGAACGCCTAGGAAAGGCGTTGCAGAACCTATCTCAATGGTACTGCAATACATGCAAGCGATATGTGCAGCCATATCAACTTTGCCCGTACTGTCGTCAAAGCGATCGGTCGCCGATAACCAATGTGATGCGTGAGGTGTTTGGGGACCCGGTGGAAATTTCGTAACATTTTCCGATATTGACAGGCTACAAGGGTTGTTGTGCATATGTTCAACTCTGGCGGGCCAGTGAGGAGAGTGGAGGTAGGGGCGGTGGTGAGGTTAATGCCCGTAGTGCTCTAGTGTAATCAGTTCGTTTAGCTGCTCCTCGCTCGTCGTGGAAGCGAAGCTCAAGATTGTTGCGGTAGTGCCGACTGTTTCTTCCGCATTCTGAGACATCGGCTGGAGAACAGGGAATTTAGAGTCATGAATTAAACCGGAACCGTTGCGTCATCGTGATCCTTTAAGGTTGCAGCCGTCTACGAGTGACGGTAACTAGCTCTTTGGTCACAGCACGTCTCAGTCTTCCACCGAACCAAGGATCTGTATCGAGACTGCTGCGAGTGAGTGGATTCGATCAAAGTCGTCCTGCGCCGAGTGAAGATATTTTATGTCCAGACTCAAGCGAAATGAATTTACCACGCAGCAATGCTTCTGATCAAGGTGAAGAAGCTATGGTGCGATCGACACGATACATACCATTTTCCCGGATCATTCATAGTATTTTTGGTGAATAATGTTGCCAACTCTTGCGGGAGAGTTTGACTGATAATTGCATAGGTTGAGGATTGTCTGTTTAAACTTCCACGTGAATCGTTTGAACAATCGGAAACATTCCGAGGCATGTTCGCACTACCACCGACGGATGTAGAAGAAGGAACAAGTGACGCGAATCCTATCCGCCTCGAGGGAGTGAAGAGTTGTGATTTTGTAGCCTTCTTGAAAGTCCTGATCCCAATGTAAGCGAAGCTTCTTGTCGTCCGCATTTTACATAACCAGTGATGACAGGGCGAAAGAGGGCGCAACCGAAACGCTGTCCCTTCACGAATGGCTGGCGGCTCTGGAACTGGCGCATAAGTGGGAATTCAAAAATACTCGTCAGCGTGCAATCGAAGCGATCGACGAACTTCCTATGAGGGAGGTTGAAAAGATCCAGATTATCCAGAAGTATGGAATCAACGAATGGACGTGCCCAACGTACGAGAAGCTATTACTTCGAGAACATCCGTTGACAGCCCATGAGATGAAGTCCCTAGGCTACGAATTCTCGTCCAAAATGGCTGCTGCCCGCGAACGGCTAGTGGTGGCTTCGCACAACAAAAATGGATGGCGATGTTACTCAGAATTGCTTTGCAGGATTTGCCGTCGCACGATCAACCCCCCCGACAGTTGCCCTTGTGGCCACAGCCTTAGGTCGTGCATCCCTACAAGTCCTGTGATCCGTGAGATATTTGGAGACCCCGTTGTCATTCTGTGATTCATGCCCATTATTGATGCTTGTCAGCGAAGTCCTCCTTAGGCTCGGTCCAGCCTGTTTGTATGTGGCTCTATGTAAATTATGAATTTGCCCCCGAAATTTCTCCCCTTCAGTTTAACCTTTTAGCGATCCTCTCGCATCATACGTGCGGGTTGCCACGAGGCGGCCTCGCTACATAATTCTTTCGCTGAGCTCGTGTGCCCGACACAGAGCGCTATCGAAACACGAATCAGGTAGCGGTTGAATTCTGAATAGTGAGCTCACTTCAAGAAAAATTGACTATGCACATGCGGCATTCGCCGCCATTTGAGGAAGTACATGGCAGTGTTCCAACAAGATGGATCCATGGAAGGGAATTAATTGCACGTAGCAAGCCCAGTCGTGAATAAAAAGAAGCTTTGACCTGAACAGATGGTGAGGGCGAACATAACTAAGAAAACTTCGGGATGTGTCGCGATGCATTACCAGCTGAATTGTCTATATTCTGCACCTTTCCTCTGCGAGCTCACATTTCCATGTGTTGCTATACCTATGTGACAGAAATTCAAATAAATGTCGCTCCCCAGGAATATATATTCAACGACTTACATATGTGCAGTGTAGAATAACACGATAGTTCCGGAGACTCGGAGATTACTATCACAGTCGGTCGGTCGGTTGGAGCTTGTCTGTCGAACCTTTGTACATAACGATACGTGCATACCAGGGAGGTCAATGTCCTCTGGGAGGTGCAATGGGCTCATGCTATTGAGTGAAACGATCAGCGGTCACGATCCGCATTCCAAATTGGGGCCAAATATCTCCAAAATGAATCGACTGCAGATTGTTGTGATCCAACTGCGTAAGCCAATGTTTGAGGGCTGGGGGTGGCAGAGGTATTCCTGTTAGTTCCACCGAACACGAAAATCTGGCGCGCTGCAGTCGGAGGCTCGTGCATATGAGCACGGTGAGGCTGATCGCGAAGGGATATTTCATCTCTCAACATCTTTTCACGAACTTGAAATATCTTGACAGTGAATTTAATCCCCATCCGACTGGCTTCTTCGGCAGTTGGCGAGGCGTGCCGCATGGCGAGGTCGATATACGATGGCTACAACCACTTCTTCACGTCATACTTATGGCGAGAACGACCTTTTCGACAACGTCCAATGGAAGTTTGCCGAGTCCATTGATAGCAGTTGCTCGGACTTGAGGGAAATCCCACATGTCGGCGAGCGCAATTGCACCCTCCCAATTGACCTGCGTCATTACGAGATTTCCCGCTGAATTTCTGCACATCGGTAGGCACATTGTATGATTAGACGTGGTCCGCTGAGATTAATTGCCTTTCATTACTCACAGAGGGATTGTCCACGCCTTCAAGTCGAACGGGTTTCTCGTCACACATGCCCTCCACATCGTTCTCATCTCCAGTTGGTGATAGAAACATGTCCTTGAATACGCTTGATTGCATTGCTCTTCGAAATAGGAGCATGGAACTCGGAGCAAACAATTTTCCACCTTTTGACATCGCTGTCGTTGGGTCAATTGAACCAGAACACCCACAAGAAAGACGATCAAGGAGAAGTCGTACGAAGGATGCAATTTTCGCTTTTTTCACCACAGCTTCGCGTTCGCTCGGATTGCCATTGTTGTCGTGACTTCACTTTTTCCCACTACCATGGGTAGTGGGCCTTAGAAGACGAAATGTTGAAACGTAGCACGCCAGTTTTTAAGGTTTCCCCCGCCACCGGTGACAAAACGGCCCTTTTATAGAAATTTTGCCCTTATATAGAAGGTCATCAGCGCCCAAATTTGGGTCACATCACGTTTTTCTCGAGGTCCTCGCACAAGGGCGGCGTCCTTAAACGCGTGCAACGGAATGCAATTTGGCGTCTGGCAGTGCGAAAATATGTGCTTAACAGCCTGGGTGCATCAAAATCAGACCATTTTGGTGGGCTTTCGCGCTAAGGTGCGCGGCGTTTCCGTTGTATCTGGGTTTGGCTTTCGCTCAAAATTTGGATTGTGTTCGGGGTCTGTGCTGATCATGGGCGCTGATGGACCACACAACTCATAAGTTACGACATCGCCATATCCATCATCTTTCAAGTGCGATATCCAAAACTCGCCACGTCGCCACTTCTCTTCGAACTCAATAGACGCGTTGGATTACTTGAACGTGTCTAACATCTGCAACTTCTTAAGTTTTGTTTACTTTCCGCCAGTCTCTGAAGTCACATCACCACGGACAGTCTGTCATTATCAGATAACTCATATGACGATGTCGTGAACACAACCACCTGGGAGGACACCTCGCATCCGTCACCACTATGTTTTTCAGGCCGCAAATGCACCTGAGTGAGCACGGCGAGCTCCCTGTCCCTGAAAGTCCGTTTTCAAAATTCCCCTTTCGTTTGAGACTAATTTACACTTGTGAACCCCACGTCACGGTGCCGCAAACGAGTACCAGGCCTTCTGGCGCTAACACCAGCCCCAGCTGCGTCAACATGGACCTCCCGCGTCCTGATCTACAGGTAAATAGGCCATGCGCCACTGTTCCCATCGAACGTTGCCTCACGGACTCGCAATCGCGCGTTGTCGAGAACTGTCCCATCTCCACCATTGATCAAGCAGTGTTTCAGCGCGATCTGTCAAACCCGCGACTCCTACCAACACAGTGCCAGTTAAATCCGCCACACCTGGACCAGCTCCAAAGGCTGCAACCAACGAGGATTGACATATAGAATTGAAAATATGCTATATGAGACTGGCACAGAGGTAAGCATGAAGACGTTCATTAATTTTCAACAATACTGAATGCTCGCTGTGACAGGTGGCAATCTTTGAGTTCATTTGTGTTCCGCAGCAACCACAGAACACAACATCAGAACCCCCGATGTTTCTGAAGCAACAAAATGAAGCAACGCCACGCTTATCGCCTCACTGTTGGCCCTTGCCCCATCCTACCTCCATCAATGTCAATTTCGCTTGGTTTGTTGCCAGTCGCTCCACACCACCACCGTCTTTGTCTCTACCTTGATATCTTCCGATCGCCAGAGTGTGCTATCACCACCTGCTTGGAACAACTAAACTGATTTCCTGCGGGTCTCGTGATCCGCGCAACCACGGAACGAGGTCGTGGTTAACTTTTACCGCACATCATAAACATCCTTAGGTCCCGGTCAGAGGGTGGACTTGCCATCTTCGAGGTCTGGCGTATACACTATTGTCTGACGGCCATAGGACTCAATTTTCTTTGAATGTAATACGAACTAAAGGTAAATAGGAATAATAAAATCCATTTACCTCCGCAGATGGCTGCACCCGAGCTGCCGATGTCGAGGCGCGTGCGAAGCGCGCGGCCGAGCAGAGGCGGCGCGGGCACGAGAGTAAAATAAAATATAGAAAAGTTTCTTTCATCATTTACATTTCGCAGTCAGCATATCACCGTGAACATGGCAAACTGCAACCTAGGCTTTTTATTTTGTCACCGTTGACAAAAGGTGACTTGGGGTCTTTCAGCATATTTCTCCCAGCGTATAGATATGAATGTAACATATACCCAGCATGGTAGTGGGCCCTGCCGCGGAGCCGGCCCTAACAGTTTTTGAGATTGTCGCCGTGGTCGCCGTCCATGGTTGGAATGCAAGTTGCCTCCGTGTGACATCAATGTGACATTGGCGTTTCAAGTTGTGAAGCAGTGGCTATCACCATTCGCGATCGTATCGATATGACAAGACTACCTCAGTCTCTTGATGGTAGTTATAGAGTCCACCGTGCGTACGGCTGAAGCCTATCACTGCATCTGCTGTCTTCTGTACAGCTTGGACGTTACACTGTCACTCACAATACAAATTGTAAGCAAATCACCATCTCGATGCCACCTACCCCATCTGCACTAACTTTTCTTCCACGCTTAGGCGCCTCCGGGTTAATCTATGTGGATTGAATAGTGACTGCGGGCCGCATGGATCAGCAACGTTGTATCCACAAGGCAAACCAAACCGTATTTATATGACCTTCCTTCGCCGACGGCACGCTGTCCGTCTGACCCTGTCGACCTGCATTGTTGCAATTACTATGAACGATATCTCAGAAAACCCTTCCCCAGCACTTAGCCAAGGCATCGCTGAGTGGCCCAAAGGTTATTTGCCTACAGACTTCGGCGACATGCAGTCGGTACAAAGTGACTCAATTGATGAGCCAGTGCGAACCACGACAAGGGCCCGACACGAAAAATATTACTTTTCGTACTTGGTTTTCCTGGTGAGAATCTATACTAAATCTCGCCGGAAGTTGACCGACAGAAATGCGGTATGAAGGTTGAGGACTGTCTATTCAACCTTCCCCGTCATTACTTTGAACAATCGGAAGCCTTCCAAGGCATGTTCTCCATGCCACCTTCAGATCGACGCGAAGGAACTAGCGACGACAATCCCATCGTTCTTGACGGTACGAAATTGGAAGACTTTGAAGCCTTCGTAAAAGCCTTGGTACCTATGTGAGTGATGACATCGTTACATTTGCAACCTAACTTACTTAATCATGCATACTCTGCCTTACCACCTTAGGGTGGAAGGGGGAGAGAAAGACGTGCTCTCCCTTCAAGAGTGGCTGGCTGTACTTGAGCTAGCCTACAAGTGGGATTTCGAAAATACCCGCCGCATCGCCATTGAAGCGATCGCGAAATTCCAAATGAACGAGGTTGATGAAATAAACCTCACCCAGAAGTACGGCATTGTGGAATGGGCATTATCGGCATACCAGAAATTGATGGTTCGAGAGAGGCCACTCTCGGCCAATGAGATGAAGTTACTTGGCTTTGAATTTTCGTCCAAAATGGCCGAAGCTCGAGAAGAATATGGGAAATTGTCCAGGTCCAATGACAACCAACTGACGATACATTGTGAATGGTACTGCAACCACTGCGACAGGTATAACCCGCCATTTCAAAAATGCTCGATCTGCAGTGCACTCGATCCGACCTCTATTGCCAGACAGTCGGCTATCCGTGGAGTGATCCACGCCGTGTTCGGAGACCCGGTCGAAATTTCGTAGCACTATCCCGATATGTTTTGGATTCAATTTCTAGATACAGTAGTGTGTACATCAAGTTTTGGGAGTGGAATTTCGGATTGCATATCAGTCATGTATTTCCCTCTTGCAGCGGAATGTATGTATAGTCAATTTCTGAAAATGAAAATCTTCAAGGCGGTTGCCACGGTGGCTGCGAATGACCGATGATTTCTAACATGTCTCGGAATTATTTTTTTTGGTTAATATTTAGTCGTGATGGTAAACTCAGAGGAGCCAGAGCCCCGCCACTGCTGAGACGGT
>ML170320.1:0-13631 GCA_004355085.1 Rickenella mellea | reverse complement strand
CCGGGAATTACAGCGAAAGGTCAGACATGTAATGTGTGTGCTGTGGCATCAAGGCTTACAACGCGAGCTCGGGTTGGTGAAATTCGCCAAGTGTCTCGGAATGACATCGAAAGGCCAGACACGTGCTGTGGCGCCAAGGCTTATAACGCAAGCTCGGGTTGGTGAAATTCGCCCAAGTGTCCCGGAATGACGGCGAAAGGTCAGACATGTAATGTGTGTGCTGTGGTATCAAGGCTTACAACGCGAGCTCGGGTTGGTGAAATTTGCCAAGTGTCCCGGAATGACGGCGTGCGTGCTATGGTATCAAGGTTTCTAAAGCAAGCTTCGGTTTTCAAAATATGCAATGTAGATTTCAAGGCGTCAAGCTTTGTATATACCGCTAAACATTGTGTGGTGAGCCTAATTTCACCAATCAGTTGGACAGTTATGCCCATTACGAGTTATAAAGGTCAAATATGCAATATGCACTACAATGTCACGCTCTGGACAGAGATCCATAAGGATTGTCTGAAGGCATCGGACTACTGCCGTATAGATACAAATAAAATTCAAATAGGAAATACATTTTAATGGCCAATATTTGGTGACACCGTTCCTAATGCGGCACGTTGAGCCAGCTTCGCTGCTCTTCGCTCCTTCAGCCTGGCCAGGGCGCTCTGTTTTGTGACCTCTCGACCCCGTCTGACATGGCTCGGAAATACTTGCCTGTCTTGTCGAAAATGTCAGTCATATTAAACGCGCAGGAACGGGTTGCTGAGCACGGCACGTACACGTTCCACCAATCCAGAAGAGCACCGACCTCCTCTTTCTCTTCTGGATCATCCAGGAACTCCAAGATACTTTCGTAGAATCGTTCGGAGTCCGTCGTTGTATCCGTCCTGCAGAAAACATTCGCCGAGGTTAATGAGAAGCGAAGCTAGAGTATGTGGCGGATACGGAGTAAGAGAATCACTTGGAAACAATGACACATCCAAAATTCACCTGGGTTGCAATATATGCTATGGATGCCTTGGTAACTTGAGTCATGCCATGAAGACAAGCATTGCCAGAACGCGTGGCCTTCACCTCACTCTCCACCGAACTCGGGGATGTAAAGATATGCTTGTAAGCCTGTCAACGTGATATGAGTGCGAAAATCCGGAATCAATTCGAAGGTGTGTACGCACCCATACAAGCAGTTGGCTCCTAAAAAGCCCCTTCCAGGGTTCATTGACGTCGTATTCTTGATTGGCATAGACTAGTAACGGCCATTGGTCGCCAGACACCGCCAAAGTGCCACTGGCGAGACTCTCACGAACTCTGCCGTAGAAAATCATTGGGTCCTTGCTTAGAATATGAAAAAATCAATAGACGCACGCGGAATCTTGCCAATTCAACCCTGCAGGACATAGCAGTGCTCCTGTAGCCGTGTAATGAAACCCACGGTTCGCCTTCACATTGCGTGCCAGGGGTGGATTGAGTGGGACGTTGCGAGGGGTTATCCAGTCCACAACGGCGCCTTTGAGGCTCTTGGTATCGTCTGATCGTGCGCTGGAGACACCCTTCTGGATCTAAATTTAAAACAGCTGACTAATCAATTGGATAAAGTAGAAATCAGATGCGCACCAGTTGTGCTGCACTCATTGCCTCTTCCTCTGAACCTTCCAGAAGGCGGTCGGAAAAATTGGGCACCATGCCGAGCAATGCCCGGAACACGCGCTCCTCCCGTTGTTCCCTGTAAAAGTTAGACATGGACCTAACTTTGGGGAAAGAAATCGTACATGTCGGTCATGGATTCTTCGTCGCGTTCCTCACCCATGCGCAGAATGCCATTCGTAATCAATGCAGGGATGTTGCACATGGCATGGACTGTGCGACCGAAATGGCGTCCACAGTAAAGCAATGGGTCCCCTTTCCGCCTGATAATTCAAACTGAATAAATATATGCAAGAACAAAAATTGCCGACGCACGGTTTGAGTCTTGCTGGGGGTTTGAGAGCGACGACACCTGCTGTGGAAGGTGGTTGGGTGGATTCAGGAGCATCGCCCATAGTCAGGAGGTCGGGTTTTAAGATGATGGGTGTATGGTCGAGGGGATGAACGTCGAACGCACAAGGCGCACGACGTCACTTTATACCTTGAACATCGTCTTGGCATTGACTCACACTGTTTGGCACGCTCTTTGGATATGACTCGAGTATGACTCGAGTATGACTCGTCGGTGGCGCTGCCAATTCATTCAATATCGTCGCCAGAACATATTAAATGGCATACCAATCTGGCAGTCACATCATCCACCGCCCAACATGGCAGACGGAGTTTCCTTTCCGATACCCAACGACCACCAGGTCATTCTTCATGAGCTGCGCAAATCGGATGTAGTGAATATCCGTGGTTGGGATGTTGAGGCAAACAAATTATCTGTTGTACGGTGGTTAGTGCAGCATTTATGATTTATCGATATGCCAACTAACGAGTACCGATCTATGGTTTCCACAGGCCGAATTTTGGTCCCAACGAATCCCCATTTACACGGGGACGAGTCCCCCCTACAGAGTTTTCAGCCTACAGACGGACTCACAAGTTCAAGTTCCCCTGTTGCCTCTGCCCCTCCCTCTCCAGGTTACTGGGACAGAATGACCGGTCGCGTATATACACGGAGGCAGCGATATACCGGCCTACAGAGGGTCCCTATAAGGGCAAGTTCGTCGCGCAGTGTGCGCAGGGCCGTTGCGGATATCTCGGTAGGTCACGCCTCGTCATTGTTTGGCTCTGACTTAGTCTTCATGTTGAATAATTTTATCAGTTCCCATTGAAGAAATATACACGAAAAGCGGAGTGCAACCTAAAATATATCCTCGCCGTGGTAAATTCTGCCTCTTGCCCACTAGGCTCATTGACGAACTGTGGACTGACGAACCATTTGCAGACACAGACGAACCTGCTCCTCCTCCCGTCCGCCATTATACGGAGGTCGCAACAGAGGTCATCCGTCCTCAGGCTCCGCCGGCGAGAAGTAGGATGTTCCTTTTCTGTGTGGGATGCAGAGGCTAACTCGGAGCTCTTGAAGACGCCACCCCAGGCCCCGCGCGCGGCCTGCGAAGGACATATGCAGCTGGTGAGTGTCCAGAAAGCATGGGTGACATTATGGGGTCCTGACTTGATCGCGGCGCAGAGTTTCTCCTGGACCGACCGGCCATCTCTCCATCACCGCCTCACGTACAAGCACGATTCACCTTTGCGACGGACACTGTTCCCGCAAGATATGGGACTCCATTGGACCTCTTCGGGCCGGCGCCGCAGAACCGTCACCCGAATGTGGAGACATGGCAGTACTTTAAACTTGAGTGTATAGACGAACGTTTTAGACATCTGGTCGCCAAGTGCCGCGATTGCGGCGTGCTCAAGAAAAACGGGGCATTTCACGTATGTGCCCCCCCTGAAGTCATCGACCTCACTGGGGACGAATCTGACGAGGAAATGGATTGGGTCTTCACGGATGCAGAGTGAGGAGCGTCTCAATAGATTACCAGTATTAACTTGGCTTTGAAAAATGAATTCGACGAGTTTGATTCCATTTAGTGTGATCCCCTAAGCCGCCATTGAAAAATTAACAAATGTTCATTTATCCGTGTGCATGGCGCAGGGAAGTTGGGAAAGCAGGGCAAACGACACCCCACACACAGTTTCCATTAATAAGTATCTTCACGGGCGTCCGATTCACGGGCTCGTAACCGTTCAATATTTGAAGATCGCGAAGCCCACACTAGGCTTGAAGTATAATTTGAATTAGTATATTGGACGTTAGTGGGGGGAGCGGGGTCTGTCAGGGCCAGATCAATTTTGATGCATGGAAGAGGAGTCCAGACGAAACGCCAGCTCATAGAACAACACTCTGAGAACGAGATGAGGCATGGGTCCACAGAGCACCGAGTTTCTGTGACATGACAGTGGATGAGCTTGACGTCCCAAATATGTTCGCGAAGGAATAACGTTTTGGGTTGCCCATTGCCACCTGTCTGACTCTGAGTCGTGCGTAGGAAAACCTGAAGGTATCACGCACCAACGCGGTCAATCTCACAAACAACCGTAAGGGGAATACATCTACCTTCGAGCTTCGACGCAAAGACACTTATTCAATCCCAGTCCAAGTGATCTATAGGTGCCTGATGTGCCGAGTTTTCTCAAATCTCAACGTGGCTGGGACCCATCACATGACACAGACAGCACTCACCATGCCGTCGCATCATATCATCGCGAATGACATGTTCGCCCCGACCTTGGTGGTAAATTTTTGTTCGTACACATTTCTGAGCTAGGTTGGTGAGGCAGGAACGCGGAGGTGGACGCGGAGAAGTGAATGGGGCAGCCGATTCTGACACTGCTTAAAAAGTCAACAACTTAAAAGGAAAGGCTTAGAAACAGGAAGATAGCATATCGATATATAAGCTTGATAACATACGACACGTCATGGATTGCAGGAGCTACAGAACGAGAGACGGCGGGAGAAGATCAGGGAGAGACTTGGAGCCAGAAATTGCCCGCTGCAGGAAAATAATGTCAAAGAGGTACAAATACTTCACGAGGACACGACACCTATACAACCACTCCGGGAAGAGGATGATACAGCCCGGAGGAGGAACATGACAACGATCGCTGGTTATTGAAGTGAGTAGAAACGGACGTCCTCTGCACAATCGACTGGCATGCCAAGGCATAGCTTCAGGTCAGCTCTCGAAAGCCTCGTGCATGGACGGGCTATACCCGTCACCTGCATCTGTGTCCATATCCTCCTGCATTGAGCTTTCGCTGGGGCTGCTCCATGAGCCATTTGACATGCCGGATGGGGTACGTTTGTGAGTCGTCTTCCCGATGGTTCCACTCTTGTGTTGGTTGATCAACAGAGAGAGTGCCTGGCAAAGATAGCGCCTGAATTCCATAACAACGTTCAGAGCTTGATCCTCCCGAAGCCATGGAGGCAATTCGCAAGTAAAGAGGCGGTCATGTCCTTCACCTCGAACAGCGTATTTGTTTTCTTCCCCCCTGAGAACGTGCAGCACGACTGAACAGACGGGGCAGCTTAACTTTGACACCCCGATGATGTCTTGATCCAGACCCTAGAAAACGAAATCAACCAAAATCAAGGATGAGGATACAACCAGCAGACCTTGATAAGGTCTCTAACCAACGGATCAGGAATTGACCGTTCACTGGGATCTGCCATCATGGCTGCCAGCATGGCCTCACAGTGAAGCACACCGCGAAACACAAAGTGTTCTGTCAACCATTTCAATATGTCATCAGCTCCCAAGCCAGTAAACGCCATCGCCAAGTCGATCGGCGACGTAGTGTCATTTGGGCCGCGGACTGCGAATTGAGAGGCTAGGTACTTGGAGTCTGCCTTTTTTTCGATGGCATATTTGAGCGCGAATGCAGCGTCATTAACCTTCTGGTCAACTTGAGGTAACTTGCGGTCGGTTTTGAAAGCGTTCTCAAATGTTTCCTTCCATGACATCATGTCCTTGAGCGGCTCCTCGTCAGGGACAGTGAGAAGGGTGAAATTAAGAATTGGAGGTAGATGTCCATTGTCGCAGAGTTTTGTCATACACTTCACCGCGTGCAAATGACGAACTTGCAAGGCCAACAGCTTCTTATATAAATCCTCTCCACTCCGGGGTGGATATGAGCCTAACTCTTCCAAAGGGTCGTCTTCATCCCCTCCACCTTCCATTGCAATACTATCGTCACTTTCGTCTCCAAATCGAGTGAGCTCGTGGTACTTGGCAAGGCGCCGGCTATCATTGACTTTGGGTGTGTCCAGATGTTCAGATATGGAGGCCAGATGATGACGCATCATTCTGGAGTCCAATATGGTGGCCAGCAGATTGGCGCAAAAGTAGACGCTCGCGACACACCCCATGCGGATTTCGTCCGAACGGATTTCCGGGGAAATGCGGGGATCATCACTCATGACCTTGTGAAGCTTGCAAAGGTTCCTGCCATATGCTAGGAGGGTGGCCACTAAAAGGTGATGAAACTCAATGCAAGACTCCTTGGTATATGTCGATGTCCCCGGCAGCTTTCTCGCCGGGATACTCCCATCACCTTTGAGGGTTGCAAAAAGATGAGGTAGAGAGCTGCGTACGGGAACGTCTGGCTCGCCAGCATTGCTTAGCCTTGTCGTCTCCCGTCCCACCTCGCGAGCCTTCAATAGCACACTCAATGGGACTGTTTCCAGATTTTGATCTTGCCTCTTCAAGAACCATAGCAACCCACGATCCGACCGCCCAACGTCGCGATCCAACCTCAGTGTAATCTGTTCTGGATTGGTTGTTGAGATATAGAGGGAATGACAATCTTGGATTTCCTGGTCAGAAATGTTGTGAAGTTGGTAAATTATGCCCTCTATGATCGGTTTTCGCAAACGACGCGACATCTTGCGCCAGCAGCTTGCAATCATGTAATGGTTCATGCATTTCCTGAGAGTAGCTCTGTTATTCTTGGTCGACGAGTCGCTGTAAGCTTTAAGGAACGCCACAAATGTCTCGAGATGACTTGTGAGGGAAGGATTTTTTTTCCTGCAAAACATTTGCATCAGGGAGTTGTCGGTAATGACGGATTGAATTTCATACAGTTCTTTAACAAGATTTATGGGAGGGTTTCCCGGTTTAAAAGCTTCCCAAAGAGACTCGTCGCATTGCCGTTTTTTCTTCTTCTCTCTCTTTTTCCCTGATTGCCTGGTGTTCGGGATGGTCGCAAGTTCTCTCATTTCCACCAATTGTGGCTTCTCCCGAGTATCTCGCGAGACGAGGAAGCCAGTTTTGTCCATGGGAAAGGTGCGAGCGCCAACTGCCACAACTTCATCAGCGCGGACCATGAGGGTGGCAACTGCCATGACCAATGTACTCCTAGTACGGTCCTCGTTCAGGTCCCGGTTATCGGCCACATCGTCTTCAGTGTCAGGACCATTTTCCCCATCCTCATGGCTCCAAAGTCCTTTGGGCGGCGAATGCCTTAAAAATTGAAGTTCGCGAGGTCGACCCAGAAGGTGAAGTACGAGGGTTAAAGCTGCTGTTAGGCTCCGCATCTCTGATCGCAACGCGGGGACGCCGGGATTTTCAGGCGGAAGTGGCAGAGTTTGGACTTTCACGACCATCTCGGTATGTTCGGAATTCATCTCGGAAAACGACTGGAATGCAACAGCGTACAATTACATTAGAATGAGGTTTTCAAAAAGAGCTCGCACTCCACCTCGGCGCGAAACGAAACGATTGGATCTTTGAATGTGTACACGTAAAGGTGAAAGAAAGAAACGTAATGATCCCGATGGGGTTATTTCGAACTACATGTCACGTGCAAGTTAGTTTCCTAACCCTAACCTAACTCGAACACTCTCGAAAACCCCAATCATCCGCCGGCGAGAGTAGAATGATGTTCTAGTGTGCAAAGAGTGCCAGAGCAAAGACGCTCATTCAACTTAAGGGCCCACAGTGATCTAATTAGGGTCTGATGTCCTGGCATTTCAAAAATTGCAACGTCGCTTAGTGCCTTATATGATGACAGCGAAAGTACTCACCATGCCCAGGCGGTCAGTGTAGTATCACTCGTCAATGACATGTGTGTTCCTATCTTAGTGGTAAATTTACGTTGGAGCCAGGTTGTCGACACAGGAAACAATCAAGGCTGAAGACCTGGCAGATGATTCCGAGAAGTAGGTTCCACATACTAAAACACGGCCAAAAAGTCAACGGCTCTGAGCACTAGTTTTGAAACGGAAAAATTACCAACATCTCAGTAATTTGTCCAGATGCCAGCTGAGTACCCCTCTTTTTGGGTAGGCCGGTCTTCGACGGCGATGGCGACGGGACTCCACGAGGCTTCAGATTTTGCCGCATATAGACGTACACACGTCTTCAAATTCCCGTGCTGTCTTTGCCCTTTCCTTTCCGAGAGACTTGGACAAGTCGAACGGTCCAAGCTGTACACCGAGTCGGCTGTCTACCTGACAAAAGAGGGCCCTTACAAGCACAAGTACGTTGCGCAATGTGCAAAGGGCCGGTGCGGTTACTTGGGTAGGTGCTCTTCAATCATTTGCCGTGACGTTGTCTTCTTCATGCTGAATAACTCGAATTATCAGTACCATTAGAAACGATATTTCCGTTAACCAGCGTTCAGCTTAAGAAATATCCACGCTGCGGTAAGTTTATGCTTCTTATCCATTGACGCGACTGTGAACTGAAGACCCACTCGCAGCGCTGGACGACCCTGCTCCTGGCCCAATATGGCACTATACCGAGATGTCTACAGAAATTATCTGTCGTCGGGTTCCGCCGGTAAAAAGTAGAGTATCATTTCCTGAGTCGTAAGAGCAGTGGCTAACGTGGAGCTCTTCAAGACACCACACCCGGCCCAGCGCGTGGGTTAAAAAGGACATATACAACTGCTGGTGAGAATACAGCGAACTTTGATGTCAGTATGAGACACTGACATGATATGCGGCGCAGCAGCAATGTTTCTGGATGCACAAGTCTTCTCGCCGTCCCCGCCGCGTGTCCGAGCGAAGTTCACATTTACGACGGATACCGTTCCCGTAAGAGCTGCGACATCCTTCAACCTTTTCGGGCCAGCTCCTGAAAACCGCGAGCCAAAACTCGAGACCTGGCAGTATCTCAAGCTAAAGGCCGTAGATGAGAAGTTTCGACACCTGTTCGCAAAATGCGCCAACTGCGGCGTGCTCAAAAAACGGGCTGGATTCCACGTCTGCGTTCCACCCGAAGTTATTGACCTTACCGAGGATGACCTGGAAGATGAAGCAATGGACTGGATGCTCACTTGAGGACTGTGTGGCACCAAACATTTAATTAACAGTATTAGAGTCGCGTTGAAAATGCATTCGTTGAGTTTGAATCAACTAGCATGATCACCTGAGGCGTCAAAGAACAATTCGCAACTTGAATTTGACATTTATCGGCGTACGACGCAGGATTGAGGATGCAAGGACCAGGTACATTTACTGGGAAGGAGAAGTCGAGGCAGCGAAGCAGACACTATTCCCCGGCCAGAGTATTTTATAGGATTTTGATGCGTTGACAATAGCCCAAATCCAAACTGAAAAAGCTCATTCAACTTTGAGGAACTCCGTTCTTAGCCCAAGCGCTTTGTCCAGGGATCGGGATTCCTGGGCTTTCGAAGCTGTCACCGTCGCTCAACATAGCATTGCACACATGGAACCGGATGGTCGATGCAAGCAAAAATCAAAGCCCCGAATTGCCACAAAAGTGGACCACAGAAGCACCAAAGCAGTCTGGCTCCGGCACACCTTGCAACACTAAAAACAGAGCAACAACTTCACGCAACAATGTTAGCGGGAATTACATATCATTATTCACTTATCAATATATAGGCTTGACAACGAATGCAGTATCCTGACAGGCAAGGGTTCCAGAACAAGAGAGGGCGAGAAGAGCAGGTAATGAACTCGGAGTCCGAAAAGGTTCAGTCAATGGGGTAATAAACAACCAGCGACATCGATACAATTATTGTGGGCCGAGGATAATGCAGCACGGCAGAGGGACATGACGACAGCCGGCGTCAGGTAAAAAATTCCACGGAGCAGTTAGCTGACATGCAACAGGTTTGCTTAGGCAGCGGTTTAAGGACAGTCGGTTGAGGGGATTGCGGAGGGGAGTAGTTCGGCAATGGCTCGCCTCTGCGTACTGGATGGAAAGTACGGTTGGCCAACTGCTTTGAGACGAAGCCATATTTGTACCGGTTTACAGTTTGGTATTAAGAGGTACAAGAATATCAGACCGGAAGACAGTCAGAAGGTGAGGGAGGCTGCGAAGCTGTATGAAAGAGAAGCGGTTAACTAGAACAAGGTTAAAAGAAAGAAACAGTACACAACCACTGGGACTGGATGAGCCAGTGAACGCACCTTAAATTTAGATCTGTTCATCGACTTAGAAGTGTTGTTACACCCATTGGAGTTCCGTGAGTAGGAGTCCCTCCCGATGACGCATGATGACAGTGATGGAGTCTAAGAGTGAGTCGCTGACATTGAGGACCATGCTATCAGATGTGACGGAGTGACTCGACGTTTATCAACAACACATACTTCTACAGGAATTTACTTGTGACTTGCCTTGCGTGTGATATCATCCCCTGAAAGTACTAGCACCATGCGACACTACCAAGACAAAGCGGACGACAGCAACAACAGCGGTAGATACATGAATGAAAATGCAAGATGCAAGTTTGAATCACTGCATCTATCCTATCAAATCAATCCCAACTCTTCAAGTTTGCGACTGTGATGCGATGGAGTTACGAGCAGTGAAACTTTTCCTCCCTTCAGCATGGATATGGAGGACGAAATGAAGGTAAATTGCACAAACACGGAGTGTCTATGTCGCTCAGGTCATGCACCCACTCTCTATAAACAAAAGACCAGACGAACCTGACAACCATAATTGCCACTTCACTTTACTCCCAAATTCATCGCCGAGGGCCAGAAGAAACTCCTTTGACAACTGCCTACATGAAATAAGTTCGAGTAACTTCAAACCCATGTCTGGATCGGTATTAATTATCAACCGTTCAACGAGAAATTTGACGTCTTGTTCCCTGAGTTGATGGCAATGCTTAAATGATAGCCGGCGAAGGATGGCGAAATCCTTCCAATTGCCTGTTAAGTCGTTTTCACGAATGAGACCCAATGTGGGTGCTTCAATGTCAATCGAGCGAGCGATTTGGCTACCTCTCACTAATCTAGTTAAAAGACGGAAGCCCTTCGGGGGTAACGTATTTTTAACGTCCGTGTCCACAATCCGAAGGGAAATAGTTGAACCATAGGGGAAAAACTTCCCAGTACTGGCGTAAAGAAATGCTTCAGGACGTATTTTCCCTGAAATTTCCAGGAATATGGTTGAAGTGGATGGTGCAAGAAATGACAGCGCATCGAAAGCCAGACTAACGACCTTGCGAGGGGTTGGGGCCTGTACATAAATCTCCAGAGATCCGATGTGGACAGAATGTACATCAAGAATGAGCCTTTCCACCTCTGCATTGGGCTCGGGCTCGGGCTCGGAGTCCTCAGAGTCGTAGGCTGCATCCCCAATGCCACTGCGGAGGGTGAGAGAAAAGTGCTGCAGATTTTTCAATGAGTATAATGTCTCTGTGAGTGCATAGATGTCATTGATGTCATCAAAATCAGGACACAGAGTCAACGACGTCACTTGCCCCAGGAAGGGGAAGTTAGGATCGAAACGGGTTTGACGACCTCCAACATGAGATAGTGATGGCAATCTCCAATGCGCAAAGCTGTTCCAGTCGTGAGGCGCAAGGGATCGTAAGCGGGGAAAGTCTGTCAAACCACACTCTTCCATCATTGGGACCTCAAGTATGCGTGGTCCAGCCAAATCCAACTGAAGGTGTGCCCACCTGTGGGTGCATTCACGCGAGATTTCATAAAACAATTCCTCCTGCTTCGTGACCTTCATGTCTTCCACTGGGTTTCCCACTGTCCTCCACGAGTCGAAGTTATTCCAATCCCTGGCGTCAGGAAACACCTCGAGATCCATTTGACCGGACCGATGTATGAATTCTCGGATTTGATCCGGGGGATAAGTGGCGAAAATTCGTGTCCAGAGTAATGGTGTTCGGAATGATATTTGGCGGAATCTTGCTGACACCTGCGAAACTGATCTTGCAAAGGACCAACCCTTTGACATCATATGACCTGCTTCGAAAATATGGGATAGAATATCGTCCGGTAGTTTCCTGAGTCCACTCTCCATTATCGAATGCATGCAGGCCTTTCGGAGAAAGCGTAACCTCCTTCCCAGACGGTCCTGTACGACTTTTACCGCCAACAGACACAACTTGACCTCTTCAAGCGACTGACGCATCTCAGACGAGGTTTGGGCCCTTGAAGTAGGGAATACTGTCAGGCACTATACCACTCCCAGGACGTTTTCGACTCACTGCAGGCCACGCCCAAGTACGCTGTCCCAGACTTCGTCCTCGGATGCGCCGTGACAATCATGCGCCATCAGTCGTACCAGAAGGTGTGTAAGTTCTTCCAGGCCGGCCATTTTGACCCCGTCGTTTCTTTGAGCAGAGCTGGAGGGCATATCTTGCGAAAAGTGCGTGTGTAAAATTGGACACTTGATTGTGACTCCGAATGGTAAACGCCGGCAATTGCTGTGTTTACCCTTTCGAAAGATACCTTTCGATGAATTTTCGCAGCGTGAAACGTTGGCGACGAATGTTCAACCAACGAACAATGATTAGTCGTGATTGCCTTCCATTCACAACTGGACGTCACATGCTCTGGCAAAAACTCAACACATTCTGTGCATTTTGGCAACAATTATCGGCGACCTGATTTACTTCCGATTTTACTTCCGGATCGACATCACCAGGTCAACCGAACTCTAGAAAATCACACGCACATTCCCAATGGGGAAGATCTGCGATGGCGGTGCTTAATGCTTCGAGTCGTTGTTATGTTTTTGTAAGTCTAGTTGGGCTTGTCCTCTCAAGTTGGTCGCTGGTGTGTTTCAAGTTCGACTGTCCCAAGCGAGGTTTACCAAGTCGATGCTTAGTTGAGGGATTCTCTTCCGACGTCATTTATGTGTACCATACGCCGCCGTCTTCACGACCATGCTCTAACAGATTCAAGTTGGAATGTACGGCGCTCTGCGATGTGTCACGATCGATTCCCCGCTATATGAACCTTTTTTCAATGCCCCAAACCCAATCCCATGAGTCCGTCAATTCGCCGACACCTACATCCCCGTCTGCACAACTCCTTCACCTGATTGGACAGCACGGCACTCCGCAAAATGGTGATTCCCTGCCCTCGATCCCCCGCCATCTGGATGAAACACCACAAACTTAACTCTCTCCGGGCCCGTCGATTCCGCCGAATCCTTCAAACAACCATACCATGGGTCTCGTTGGAGCGGCCTGTCCGTTGAGCTTAAAAGCGGGTCGTACGCATTTTCACGTTCAGCGCTGGATTCGACCGTCTCTCTTCACTGGTTCGACCTGACTGTGCCAATAGCGCTTGTCTGTTCATTCCATCACCTTCGCGGGTATCCACTACAGACAGTCAACCTACGTCGTACGGCAAGAGGACTCGCACACGCATCTCCACATTCATACAACCTGAGATTGGTCCATGTGGTGGCACAGTAGCTCCTTCTGACTGCTCTGTTCTAAGACGATTGTAATCTGGCTGTTGGTGATCCCTCCCCTGTTCGTGATATTAATGTGCACACGCTGGCCGTAAGCACAACTCACGGGTAATCACGCGCCATAAACCACAAAACAAACGAGGGGCATTTGGTTTTGCTTTATGTTTTGCTGTGGTTACGCTTCTTGGAAGTGGAGTCCGCCCTCCGGTTGCCGCTGCTGCCTCTGCGACATCCACAGCAAGACGATTGGTCTGGAGGTCGTTCACCACGCTTCTTTCTCTCTGTCTTCTCCAGACCCTACCGACCCACCCTTGGCTGGTGTACGTTGTGGCACCTGAACGGCGTTCTGGGAGGCATGGTAGATAACTTGGAGCTAGCTTTTTCCAGTAATACCGTAGGACATTAGGGATTTTTTGCTGGTAGTTACCCACACTCAGCGAGGCTAGCTCACCT
>ML170319.1:0-37384 GCA_004355085.1 Rickenella mellea | reverse complement strand
TCTGATGCCATTGTTTAAGACAAAATTAATGATTCTGGGGGAAGGCTTCTGGTTGAAGACATGGAAAATGTGACGTTGACCGTGAGATAAGGTCATGCAAGCCTGAAGTCAAAAAGCGGTCCGGGTGGGGATCATGTGATAACCCACGTTTTTTCTTATCACAACCGCCATCTACGATATGCAGGTGAACAGGACAGAAGTGATGGGTAAGTGGTCATCTCATTATCGTAAAAAGTAGTGTTCACAGAGCAAGAAACAGATGCTCAACTACAAAAAGACATTAAACAACAACCCGCTGAGATTCAACTACTCATCTTACGCGAGTGGGCGATTTCAGCGATCACGCCTGATCTGCCAATGGCAAACCATTATGCACACACGCAGGGGCCAAATGATGGCTTCACCTTTCTCAGTTCACAGAAACGCAACCACGGTCTAACTCTTGTGCGAAATGTGGCAGCCACCAATCCGGATTGCTTCACTGCATGCCTCGACGCTTTATTTTGCTTTCTTCACATCACTCCACAAAACCTGGCGCAAACTATCCTTTACCATCAATCAGACTATCGCCGCCCACGGAGTACAACACCCATCAAAAGGGGAAATTATGTTACCCATATCTGTTTGGACGCCAGGCAAGAGGGTGAGTAAGAGATATACTATATCTCCTGAAATCTGGGGATGGAATTTACTGTTAATGTAGATTTTGAGGATGAAGCCGCCACGATGGCTGTGATATGCAACACCTTCCCAAATGTCTCAAAATTCGACTATATGGTGACAGACCAAGACGATAATGGCGATAACGGGGATGACACCGTTTATTCTGAGATGGCAGCCCTCTTCCAAGCCATCAAAGATAGCCAACTCAGTAGTAGATTACGATTCCTTGGCATTCACCAGCGCTACAGTGGAGGAACCAACGCAGCATTAGTAAAGTGGAATATAGATGAGGAGGAACATCCGGAATTGTATGGACAAATGGCGGAGCGATGGGGTAATGTCAGTCTGACATGTCTTACACATATCAGAATTTGTTAACCCATAACCAAAATCAGCGTCTAGTTTTGCCATTTCATGGCGAGGAGTGGTCACAGTCCATACGCCGCTTTCCATTGCTGGAATGTCTCTGGATCGAGACACCATATTTCCTATTCTCTCCGCCGACGTCCAAGCAGTATGGGCGTGAGTTCGTGGAAAGCCTTGCAATAGGAAGCTCGCTACTCCGCATCTACATCAGCCACGCACATGAAGAAGTTGACTCTGCAACAGGATGGAGGCTGGATGCAGATGAGATGGATGATTATGATCCAGGAGACTGGCTGAAGCCCGATCCTTATGGACTTGGAATAGGATTTTCGATATGGGTGAAACAAGTAAGCGTTGATGGAGATGGAGGCTTTGATTGGAGGCGTACGTCTGTGGACAAAGACATTTTAATAGCAGATGATATTCCCGGGGAAACCGATTCATTTTGAGGATAGGTTTATGTATAACTGTAAAAAAAAACAATGTACAAATGTTGTCAGCTCGTCAGTGCTGGGTGTGCACCTATGCGACGGCCCAACTTCGTCAAGCGCAGCAAAGAGGGTAGACTGTCACGATTTTGAGGATCTGAAAGTACCTAATTGCCAAACCCAGTTTGTCAGCTTCACCGACCGAAATGTATGATTTAAGTAAAAATTGAATGTATGGAAGTGCTTTCCTGTCGAACTACGTTCGTCGTCTTGACGTGCATCGAGAGGCACAACCAAAATCCACAGATGCGCACCCGTCGAACCAAGTTCGGCAGCTTTGTGCCATCAAGAATCTCAGACTGAAAAACACACGCAGTTTTCATGGGTACTAATCTGTCAGACCAATTCCGGTCGGCTCGGCGCCATCCAAAAATCTGAGACTTAGAGTTAACCTGCAAAAACTGCACTGTAATGAATATTTGGATTTGCACCAAAATACAAATGTCCGTTTGTACTCTGAAGTGGTTGCCGCAAATAATAAACAAATTCACAAGCGAAAGAAAACGAATGGATCCAATTTGTCGATTAAGGTATTCACCCAGTCATCCAAATGCAGATGTTGGTTATTCTCATCTCATGAGAATGGCTCCTTCTTCATCGTTACCATCCAGCGCTGGTCCATTTTTTCTTTTTGGAGTGGCGGCAGCTGGGTTGGATGGAATTAGAAACTCAATTTCCTTCCTGGCGTCTGTAGGCGCCCACGTCCAAATCAAGTAGGGGGCTGAAAATTTTCTCTATATAGTATCTCCCTTCCTCCATTCAGCATCTTGCATCCTCCCATTGTCGCCGCAAGCATGCCTCTCCCTCTGATGTCCCACATGGCACAAATGACACCCTCTGATGGCAGCACACTCTCGGAAGAGCAAGAGCCATTTCTCCTGGAAGCTGCTACCGAAGACCATGCAACAGTCCATGTGGACATGGATCTCCAAAAGATTTGGTCGGCCATGGGAGACCTGGGCGTTGACACAGAGTCTGCGATGAGCACGGAGGAATTGACGCGAAGTTTGGGTTTAGATGCGTATCCTAACGGGACATTCCCCATTCTCAATAGGAACGGCGTGAACGATGAAAATAATCCCCGTACACACGGTGCCCAAGTTGACAACTTGGCCTTTAGTAGGTACGACATAATAGGAATCCATGCTCTCATGAGACTGGGGTGGGGGAGGAATGGAATCCTCCTTTCGAATTCGACGGAGCTTGGACAAACCAACCAGATTATCGGACTTATTGCTTTCATCATCACGGCACTTGAGCGCAGAGCCGCGGGCCTTCACCTAGCTCCCATTATAGGTACGCACAGATTATCCCCAACTGCCACTATGGAAGCGCGCTCACATCTTCTGCCTTGCAGGTCATGGAGCTGAAATCATGCAGAGCATGCCTCACATCATCATCACCCCACTCGCTCTCATTGGGCAATGGTGTTCTGCTCTTGAATCTTGGTTTTCCCCTGGGGGATTAAATGTCTTTATCTATTCGGCAGACACAACGCAGCGAAATGCGTTTTGGGAACGGTGGAATCTATCAGAGTGTGCCATGCACGTTCGTATCATACTGTGCCCACACTCCGTAAGTCCCTCCTGATGTTCTAAAATCTACGCATCCACTGACAATTCGGTGCTACAGGCGCTTCGCGCTGAATTTGAAAGGCGTCGTATCATACAATCCCCTGGGGCGGGGTCATTGGCAGAGCGGCAGATTTTACACAACGACGACACTATCGACTCTCTTTACGGGCTATCATATGCCACTTCAACGGTCGACGAAGCCCACAAATTGACAACTGACCCATACAGTGTCACGGCGCTTCGATCCCGTACCAATTGCTTGGTCATTTCAACGATGTCTCCAGTTCAAACTGGCCCATGGGTGAGCAATTCTCCACGCCAATTTATGACTGGAGCTCAATTCACTGCAGGATTTTATTGATTATGGCCGCATGCTCGACTGTTCGGAGGTTTGGTCTAGTGACACCCGAACCCTCCAGAGCCAGATGGAACGCCATCTCACGCAGGCAATGATTGCAGCAACAGCAATGCCTCTAATGGCCGGTCCCTCAGTAAGCAGCGCATAACAGCATCGCATTCATCCCATTGACTGCCTTATTGCAGGATTTGATGGCAGTCGGTCATATGTTCAACAATTTGGCAATCTGGCCGAGTGCGCCCTTCTCGCCAGAACGCCAGATGCCACCAGATCAAGCCCGAGCTTTTGGTGCTGCACCAGAATTGCCTCTGGTGACCCGTCTATCCGTACGCAACTCTGAATGGCTTGCTATTCACGATCTGGACTCACTTATTGCAGGATTCGGTTGACGGTCAATATAATGACCAGAGGGACCTTCCTGGGGTGTATCGAAACCTCGCATCGTGGTATATGGGCAAGATACTCGCTTCTGTGTTTCAAGTTGACTGCGCAATCATCCGGCAGAACGGGAGTCAAACTGGCAACAACAACATCAGCGTGTCCTATGCAGGACCTCAGATGACTTGGTAAACCATCCGCATAGGCCTTACATCCATTGTAAACTGCTCAAGGTACGAGCGAGGCGTGTAACAGTTCAATGACTGAAATTTGAATACAGGTTGTTCATACTATCGTAAAAGCATCCATCAGGAGCACGGACGGACACTGAGCGCGGGAGATAATTCGCGCGGTGTAAGTCCCATTGAATGGGAAGATGACCATGAATACGACCGTTCTGGAATCTTGGATCTGTATATTCGTTTTTTGGACACATAAACAGTCGGTAGCTTGAGGCAAAAAACCTGAGGATAAATCAAAATTTGGTTTCTTGGTGTACCCACTTGTCGAACCAAGTTCGTCTGCTCCACGGACCAAGCAATATTGAGTTTCTGGAGATACCTACTTGACACACAAAAGTTCGTTGGTTTGACTGGCTGAAGCAGACCTGAGACGAAGAGTTTCTGGGAGTACCTATCTATCCATGTGAAAAGGTTTGTCCGCTTGTCCACTCCAGACAGCAGAGACAAGATGGTGAACGAATTTCATGGTCGAAGAAACCCAGCAGACATTATTTATCATTGTCACCACGCACAATTGTCTGGAGTATCTACCGGTCGAACTTGGTTCGACCGCTTGATCAAACCAGAGAGCAGAGTTTGGCAAAATAAAATTGCGATTCTGAAAGCACCAACTTCTCGAACCAAGTCCGTCAGCTTGAAGATCTAGGACTTGAAAATTTTCAAGTGTTTCGAGGGTACCTATTGGTCGAACCAAGTTCGTTCCACCCTCCCTATGCGTCAATCCTGCATCACTCTGACTCTTCAGGGCGAAACCATTATCTCTCATAGACCTTGCAGTCTGCGCCGAACGAACTTGGTGCGGTATCATACCCACATACTCTTGTCTGTCCTCCGCCATACCATTATATCAGAAAGACTTTGCAGTCTGCACTGATCCCACTATGTTTGCATAACTCTCCATTCCTTCCATTAAATATCTGACTCATCAAATGATGTTTTTGACACCTGGGACCCTCAAGCTGCGCAATCTATCTAGTACATGTATGCGCCTACCTCCATCCATGTCCTCCTGCCTCTCCCACGCTCCCCGCATCTTTCCCTGCCCTCTCCCACGCTCCTCACCTCACCTGTTTCCCTCTCCCACCTTTCCTCCTCCCTCCCTACCCCCTTACCTATGTCTCCTCCCTCACTCCACCGTCCCAATCATCCGTCCCACCCTTTCTGCCTACTATACGTACTCACCTATCTCTTTCCTCCCTCCCTCCGCCCACCCTACGTCTCCCTCCCTCCCTCCCTCACCCTCACCCTCCCTCCACCACCCTACGTACCCTAGCGTTTTTTTTTTCAATCACCCTGGACCACCCTAAGCCAACCTTTAACCCTAACTAACCTAACTCTTTCTTCTTCAATTCCACCGGAGGTTGAGGTCCAGAAGGAACCCATAGCAAAGTTCGGTAGTGGTCTAATGTATGTAGACTGGTTCGTGAAGGCGTTATGGTAGTACAGCTGTCCGGCTGAAGCTGCACATCAGACGACACGTTAGAATCATGTTTCTGTTATTCTAATGAACTTGGTGTGCGCACCTATGTGTTGCGTCCATCCGTGTGGTAATGGTGGGATCATGGTCGGTGGCACGAATGGCGGTGCCGCCGCCATCGTTGTGGTTGGCGACTCGTCGCCTTGCTCGTCGATCGCGAAAGAGTGTGAAGCCACGTGGACATCATTTCGATTTTGCAAGCGCCACGCGACTACTTCTTCATAACCGCTTCTCCAATACCGTCTCTCTCGACGCCACCTACGTCTAGACTCGTGAACACGATGCAAACGTACGCTTCACGAGCGTTTCGAATATCCGACATCTTCCCAATGGGCTTTTGTAGCTCACGTTCTTACCACTTTGATCCTGTTCTCTGCTGTTGTCACCGTGCTTGATACTGTGCCATTGCTCTCGACATCGCCTGGAGAGTGGTTCGGGATCGAGACAAACGTCTTTGTCCTGTTTGTCGCGCGTCTCGCGAGCTAAAGCTCTTAGGGAACATTATTTTCATAGGCCGCTTGTGCGTTTCCGTTTCCTTTCTGTTCAGCGGTGTTCCTAACATTCAAGCCAGCGGCTTTCTTCGACTTCGTCTATCTTCTTTCTATCCCAATATATAACACCAAAATCACGTTGCAGGTCGATACGGTATCTCCGAATCCCCGTATCATGAAGGCTCCGTGCAACACAATCTACTTCTCGATCCTTTGGACCTTCCGACTCCTCCGTGTTTTCCATTCCTTCCGTTGCCACAGCACCATCTACTGTGCGTTTCTATCAAGCCCTTCAGCAGCAGTGTTGGCTAATCGTTGCTCTGACCAATTGAAGTGATGTGTCTTTCAAGCGATCAAAGCACTCCTTTCTAACGTTGGACTTCTATGCCGACATGTTTCTCGTCGTGTTAAAATCCTATTGTGAGCTATTTGATTCTCCGTGTCTCGGACGGCGACGTTAATGTCGTTCCTTTAGTAGGCATTAGATGTTTTGCTGAGAGGCCACTGGGATCCGATCGTTTAGAAATTTATCGATCTCGATGGTGATCCTAATCGGTTTTCGGTACGTAACTGTTACATGCTGTCGATCACCGCTAACGTCGCCCGTTTAGTCCTCGCGCAGCATAGCAACCGCACGCTTCTCTCCCCACCACCAAACCAACCTTTCATGCATCATCTTCAAAGGTTCGTCCTCGCCTTGTACCTTTCCCATCGCCGGGTTTACCTAAACCAGCAATATCTCTAGCCGTGACAACCCGCGGGCACGGCGAGATCACCCCGCGTTCCGTCCTCAGTCGCCCCATCGCCGTTCCGCTGCTTGTGTTCGGACTCTTGCTCGTCGTGTTGCCGAGCTTCGTTCCCGGATGCGAGTTTAGCATGGTTTGGGAGGTGACGTATGGGAATCATGATGAAAGAGTTGCATGTCGTACCCTTTCCCTTTCGCTTCCGTTCCTTAACGCTTACGTCTTCTCATTCTTTTCAGTGGTTTAGGGACAACGAACGGGTTTCACGCAACCATGTCCTCAACGAACCTCCCCAGCTAACGACGTATGTCTCCTCTTTTTCCTCCTTTTAATCACTCACCTACCAACCCCCAGGCAAAGACCGGTCTCAAATCGCAAATCGAGTCGCTGCAATGCGCTCTATCCGAACAGAGTCAAATGCTACAACGACTTACGGACTCTATGAAGCGTCGCGAACGTAACGCAAACGAACCTCAGGCGAGCGGGTCGCCATGGATTTGTGTTAACAGATGTTGGTCGGGGAGGTGACGGGTGCAAGAAGGGAAAGGAGAGGACTAATAGTTTGAGGGAGGAGTTATAACATTCGCTGGGATGGGGCTATGATAAGTTACTTCTTTATGGGGTTCGTTAGATGGTCAGTGTTACTCTTGTATCGCTAATTTTGCCAGATGTTCTCCAGAAACTACTGTGATGATCGAAACGCGTCTACCCTGACAGAGGCCATTACGTCGCCGTTTGACCAATGGACGGGTAGTCTTGAGCCGTCTGAACACAACAAACCAAATCACTTCCGACAATACGACGTTAGGTGGCGAAGAGTGGACCCATGCTTATATGTCTCTCTCCATTCTTCCATTCCCGCCAAGCCCTCCATCCGACACTTCTTCCCTGCCATATACACCTGACGGTAACATACCCCACCCCACATGTGCGCGAATCCGAGATCCGGGGCATTTGAGAAGGTTTCAAAACTCAAAATACTATGCATAGACCATGATAGGCGCAATCCGAGAAGTGATGGAGAGACCACAGAGTAATGTTGAAAGCTCACGGATATGTTTTGCGTGCAAGATACCAATCCGAATGGTCACCTTCGTTGCGGAACACGGACCTCGATCCTCTCTTCTGCGAAGACGCGGTTAAGAATTGTGTATGCCACATAACCTTCGTTAGGCGAGAACCAGCCAGATTATCGTTTACCGATGGAGGCTCCACCTTGTACGGGAAGGAAGAACGACTCGGGTTTCCGCTGATATGACATTTCTTTGCAATTAATCCGTAAGATTTTTTATTCGCGGCTATGCTAAATAATTTTACGAAAGCGCATTCTAGATACTTGACATCAACAATGGAGCCTTCGCCTCAACGTCGTCCTGTGAACTTCTGTCGACGTTCGGTTCTGGTTGAGACCGCTGGCTGGTGAGAAGGGCACTGGGCATGTGCGCGAAGGGGATTGGTGTGAATCCTGGATAAGGACTATGGTAACTAGGAACATACGTTTCGCTCATTGATTTGGCGCCGAATTTGGAGCATGAATGTCATACCCGCCACATGTTCCAGAACAGATTTAACCAGACACTGTCGCGTGTTGGAACATAAGTTTATATTACACGAAGCAACTCGCTAGCCACAACGAGTGAAGGAAGCACGGCGGCGGATCATTTGAGGTATGAACCGAACTTCTTCCTACGCAGTGGTGAAAGGCAGGTCATGCAACCACTAGCGACTTCAGTCAGACTCAACGAGGATAGTGGAACGATACCGAAAGTCTGTTGGCTTCATTAACATTCGTATCTTCACCAAGTGGGCTTGGTACACCGCACATCCATTACAACCACGTTTGCAGGGCGATTCATGCGAGATACAATCTAATCAAGGCGAGATGAAAGGAAGTTTTGGAGGCGGGTAAGCAGAATTGAATCATGTGAAGATCGGTAGAAAAGAAAGCGAGGATTGGAATCGCCGGGCAGGTCCTGTGAGGTAGTGATTTCGTCCCAACGACATTAGAGACGAAACTGAAAAAGTGTTGCAAACATTTATTAATAATCAAGAAAGTGGAAAGCAGATATGCATAATAGATGGCGCTTCCGATAAGGCAAGAGTTCGCGCAGGGACACATAGATTATCACGACCCCTAGCTTGATGCGTAGTAAAGTAACATTGAAAGGCAGAAACGACGGGTGGGAAATTAGCTGAGAAGTTAGGCGGGGTGAATCGATGCAGGCGGTATGTAACCAGTCGCGAGGATTGGAAAAGGCGGGAAAGACGCAGCCAATGGTGGACAAAAGACAGAAAGAACCACAGAAAGTACCCACAGTCCAGCGTAGCAGGAACAGACGTTCTGTGGTTATTCGAGGCCATGTTCATCTAGCGGGACGAGGAGCGCAAGCAGGTGTACCGGGGTCAACACGCGGAGACGAGAGACGTTCGTCGAAGAATTGATGGCGGAAGGATGGGACATGGACAGTAGCTTGCTTACAATGATGCAATGATGAAGAATGCCAATCTCCGAAGTAATCCTTAAGCACCGGTCCTTTGAACAACGTTTGATGGCGATGATGCTGTGACGGACGATACGACAGCGACCGAGGATGCTCGATGTGAACAGCTGTCGGAACGCTAATGGATGAGGACATCTTAGCAAGGTCCTTAGTTGAGTCTGCGGTCCACTGGGAAGCGGCAGGCTAGACGAAACGCGTTTTTGAGAGAGAATTCAGGGAGATCAGCGAAGTTTTCGATTCGATGAGGCTCTTAAGTACCCAGAAGATTGCTAAATCGAGATAAATTGAATGGGGAGGGAGGTTTGTCGAGAAGATACTCGGCGGTCGGTATTGTGGCAATAATTGCTTGGCATACAGGCTGAGAAAAATCTTGCTTGCGAGAACTCCGCGGAAACTTGATTGAGCGTTGATCATCCAGAAACGGTGTAATTGGGCTTCCGGCTCTGCGAAGATTGGCGCTGCGATCATCGTTTTCCATTTGAACACTTCTCGAGCGACGATGATGGATGGGCACGGGACTTTTGATGGGTCCATGTGATCCAGTTGAGAAGCAAGCGTTAGAATCCTCGGAAAACACTGTAATGACAAAACTGTCAATCGTAATCACAATCTTCGCAATGGAACCCTACCCATCAGTAACGGGTTAGAGCTTCCAATAATGCGATAAAATGAATTGATCAATAAATACGATTGCAAAGAGTAGCGTCTTGAATAGCATGTCTTAGTTGGTGAAATAGAGGATATGTCTGGCGACATACATCTCCGCGAAAGTTGCTCCCTCCCCAACTCATTGTAACCTCCCAAAATGTGGAGCACAGAACCAGGAAATCCACATATTTCTGAACGACGGAGTAACGGGATGAACCAGCATGCTCTACGACATGCAGAGTCCTCCGAAGATGCTTCATTCGTGCAGGTGAACCGCATTCGTCGCTATAGAAGATCGCTCGACTCCGTTTTGACGTTCTGTTCGGTCATGCAAATAACGGCGTGACCAGAATGGAATCGAGAGAGAGGACTGACAGTGTAATGGGGTGAATTCGTCCACTGACGTCATGGTGGCGCGCAAGGAGTGGAAAGAGGTTGTTTGGATTCATCGATGTAACCAAACAATCTGTTTTTGGACGTCACACCCTGCACGGCAGGCAACTAAACTCACCACTACATCCGCCATGTAACCTTTTTCGCACCATTCCTTCTCGTGCAACATCTTCATCTCAGGAAACCCCTTCATTGTCAAAGCTATAGCACGGAACATCTTTAATGTACAACGGGATCGATCTTGCTAAGCCATGCTCACTTCCCAGTGTCGATGCTGAGACCACAGAAGCGTAACTGGTGCACGTTTGAGATTAACCCACGTCACTTGCTTACTGTACGAGATGCACAATCAAGATTCCGCCGAGCAAATCCTTGCACCCATCCGAAGGAAAGACAAATCTGTTGCGTCGTGATAGCCGCTGGACGGCAACAAAAGGAGCCCCTATGTCGCATAGCTGAGATCTTCGAAGCACATACTGGCTGGGAATCAGTCGTGGATATCTCACAACGGCGAGGGACTCGTACCCCAAAGCTTGGTACGTCCATCTTGCAGTGACTTTTGCGTACCTTCTTATCCTGCTATTCGATTTCAAGACCCTCTTGAACCTCACCCTCAATGATCATCTTTCAAATCAGGAAATAGCTACGCGTCCTTTTCAGATGTGGAAGAACAAGTGTGGTTCCTCTCCTGACAAGACTACATTTCCGACAACTTTCTATCCACACTGACAATGCCGGGACGTAAACGTTCCACATTCACAATACGGCGACCTATGTCGACGACTCCATGACTTCGTGTTCACATCTATGAACGAATGCAGGATCCGTTCGTTCTTCAAACGTCACAATGCGACATCCTGTTGACTCGTTGGGACACAGAGTCCTGCACTGCTTCCAACCGCCGATGAGGGACGCGATGCTAGGGGCTTTTCAATTTCGCGAGGTTCAATAGTGTCTGAAGAACATCTTCAAGCTCGTGCCATGTTACACAATCACTCGGGTGCGTCCTTGACAGTGGATGCGGGAATATCTTCAGTGATCGTGTTCTCTTCGTCCAGTGTCTTACTTGTGGGCTTCATGGATAACTTCGACCCGCTTGGAAGTTGGACGTGAGTCATATCCTTGGTCTTGCTACTACAATCCTCACCATCAACCAGTGCGTCGATTGATTTCAGGCTGGTTTGCCTGACCATTCAACGTTCAACTTGCGCCTACATTCCTGGACACTAATATTGGGTTATTGGTAGGAATCGAGCAAGCTATATGGGATCGCTATGTCAACATCGACGTATTTATCGACATACTGCCAAATAAAACCATTCTCCGACCATTTCCCGGTGACACTTGTATGCCATCACGAGATCGATTTGAAACTTGCTTAAATTGGGTGGAATCTCGTCGGATCCAATACTTTGGTGGCCATCCGCACGTTCGCACCTACTAAATCGCCAGTATACCATATGAAGGTATTAAGGCGCGCAAATCCCGTCGTAAAATCAATTGGAAACGCACTTGTTCGCGATTGGTTATTTATGAAGATATTCTAAACCCTGCGTCGGAATTGTCAGCGCGGCACCTCCTCGTCATGTATTTTGCTTGCATAGGTCGTCTCGAGCAACGATGACAGGACTTTCCACGCGAATCCGAACGGGGAAATGTCACAATTAAGCTTTACAATGACATGTAACTCCGGGTAGAGGCTTCCTTGACTGAAATGCAATGGGTACGACTATCTTCGAGGACTCTGCAGCAAATGAGGACGTCAAATCTCAACCAGAATCATTATCCACCCACGAAGGCATTCATCCTGGAAAATGAATATTCCCCTCAGCAATTCCGTAATATCTGACCGAGCTTCCTTCAATTGATCTTCCGGTTGAACGGTTCAGGTCGTCGCGTTCCGCAGGCAGGAGGATGCCAGAATAATGTAAGTTACAACTCTCATATTGGCAGCTTTCCGGGAGAAAGTATCTCGAATGGATAACCCATGCGAAGATCACTCACATTTCCTATCAACAGTTCTGGAGGGAACCGTCAAGTGACGGACGGCTCGAGTTACGAAATGAAGTATTCGCGATGGTGACTAGTCGCCCTGAGTTCATTGGATGTATCCCGACGGAGTTGCTGTGTACATGTCAACCAATCCCATGCAGAACAGTTGTAGCAACCAGAACTAGTAACTGCGAATGCTTTAGATACGCCAAACATAACTATTTATTGATACCGGAACTGTATTACTTGTACGTGGTCTCGAATTTTGGAACTTGGAAGCACATCATTACCATAATTCGTCGATCTTTGTTCTGAATGAAAGCGCGCGTACCATCCGATTGAGGACACTAGATACTCCGGAGTAATGATCGTAAATTTCGACAACTGTTGCAGTAAACTTGTCATCCCAAGGTTGAAGTAGCCACCCGCGATGGCGCGAAAAAGCTTCTCAATCCTTTCCGCGTATCGGCGGGAGGCGTTCTGTCCTCTGGACATGTGGATATGATTTGGTTTACTAGTAATTGAGTATAATAACAGTTGCAATATTTCTGTCAATCGGTAAGTTATGCCGGACGGAAGCAGGATGGGACGGACATCGAAAACTTCTCTTAATACACTCATCCAAGTGTATAATATTGTATGCATGTCGACGGGGAAAGGATCATAAAATGAACCCCCGAGAGTTCCAGGATGAAATGCGTTTGAGCATTGGAACCAGCTACTGGCCAGGGGCGGAGGAGTTGAACAATCTCTGTTGAAAGTCGTTGAGATTCCAAAATCAATCGTATATTATCGAACATCGCCAACTTGACTCCGAGTACGAGGTCTGGCTACTTCCCCTGTCCATCCGAACAGGATGGGGATACAGAGCGCTGCCATCCTAGCCCATCCCTGATCAATGTATGTGTGATACATTTAAGGGGATTGACGGCGAATGGCACCTGTGGGCAATGTTCTGTCCATGTAGGTATTCGATACCTGTGGCAATAATCAGAAAAGCAGTCAGATAACCAAGGAATCAGATATTTCGCGCAGTTGCCGCATAAATGCAACGCTCCCCAAACGGTGGAAAACGGTGGATCATCCAGTTTTCGTAAGAAATACATGACAAGGAAGTGAACTTCAGGGTCTGAAGGACTATCGAACTGATCAACGATCGATACATATTGATTTCGTAGATCCTCAAGCTGCGAGAGAGAGGAAAGCCGCGCCAAATTTTTACAAGTTAACGATGAGTCAACGAATCGCCGCCACAGAAATAAAAAAGAGCAACACACTTTATTAGATTGGGTCCTCATTGGGACGTTAGACATACATACTCGTAGATTCTATGGGGGAAGGAGGGGCTTCGAGTACACTCTAGGAACACCAGAAAATGCTCTGTATATGTGAGCACCCTCCGTAAAAATATGCTTCACGTCTTTGACACCTGCCGACATTCTGCTTTCTGTTTGCGTTCGCAGTCTCCAGCTAAGATGGCGAAATTTCCGTGTGGCTTTAAGATTGCGAAACTGCTCCATCGATTGAACAGCGCTCGGACGATCTTTAGGACGTGGATTGGTCATCGCGGTCACAAGTGGCGTTAGAAATTCTAGATTTGAGTATTGCTTTGAAATAATGTCAGACAAGCAGCGGACACGGTCAAGACTTGGACTCACTTGAAGGAACATTTTTCGGTAGAGATTTCCTAGAGTAAAGATATCGACCAGGAACGGATCGTAAGTGTTGATAACTGATAGCTCAGGTACATCCGGATCTTGGGCAACGTCGCCAGTGACAAGGCGAGGCTCATTGGGACCATTAAAGCTTGTGGACAGACCAAAGTCAATGAAGTAGTATTTGACGGACGAGACATCAGCTCGCCGCAGACGTTCAGCAAATCTGCGCGCATTGATGTCCAAGGCTTGTTCTGTAGGATGGTATCCCTCCGGAAATATGGGAGTTCCGTCAAGCATGATGTTCAGACCAGCAAGATCCCTGCAGTCAATCAGTTTCTAAACATAGAAGTCACCTAAGAGCCCGCACCGGTGGGCAACATTCTTCTCGTGCATGAAGATCGTACCCTGGAAATACTAGTAAGCGTCGCTCCTGACCAACAACACTTATGGTCTGACCTCCAATGTTTGTTCGATAAAATTAAGCACTTCGCTAACGGTTTCGAATCGTGGGTCATCAAATGGCCGGAGATGCGGTAACACAATTATGTGAAGTTCAGGTTCTGAATCCAATGCGAAATCGTCCAGGATAGGGACACAGTGGTTCCGGCTGTCGCCTTCTGAGCTCAGGCAACGAAAAGAATTTTGTATTCGCCAGTTCAGGTGTATTCGATGAGATCTTTTTCAGGATCACCGTGACTCATCTATGATTCCTGGGCGCTGCATGAAAACAATGTGGAACAGGTCGTGACGAGGTCATGTAGTCACTCACGAAAGCGTTGTCGGCATCTTCATAAGAGAAGGGCCTCAAGTCAGTTCCAAGCCATGTTGGAACCCATCTTTTACGAAACCTCTTCCTCAAGACATAGCCATGTCGATCGAGTATCTCCTCCCGGTCTCGCCACCAAGCCTCGTACGGTGCGAGAGCATACTTTCCTTTGCGAGGGTCTTGTTGTACTTCCTCGATGTACTCAGGGTTTGAATAGCGCATGTAATGTGGGAAGTTGTGAGCTTTGAAATAAGTGGTATCCATGTTGTGGTTGGGAGTCTTGGCAGAGGGCATGAAGGCGACAGTGAACGTGTATGTCCACATCCGGGTTTTATTGTTATAACCGATCGAAATCTTGTTCTATTATCGCAATATTGACCTTGTTTCGCAGACACACCTTTAAAACAACCCAGTTTGTTGCCGGAGGTTCCGTTAATTTCAGAGCCATCTGAAACCCAAGCCATGACTCACGGAAAACGACCCTTGACGTAGATGTGTCGTGCATATACCACTTGAAGCTGTGCATGCTCACATCCTTCTCTAATATCTCCGGTATCCATCGAAGATTGCACATTTTCTTGCAGATATTGGACGCAGGTCATAACTGTGACTCTCGAGGACAGACTTCTCACCGCCAAGTTCAACACAACGGTCAACGATGGAGGACCTGTGAGTTAATTCAGAGTTACGGGTTTGATTTGGATTTCGGTCGTTTCTTCAGCCGCAGAGTTATTTTTCCATGAAATACACGAACAATCCAAGCAGAACACGTAGCGCGAGCCGTTGTAAGTTACTCGCTGTCCAAGAGTGAGTGTGTAACTAAGCGTGACACCGTGACGGAAAACTTCTCGAACCACCCACTGGAACAGTTTATCTGGACTCTGGACCAATGGAACCTGCAGTATCCCGTATCACACCACGCTACACTCCAATATCCCAAGCACACTGTCACATGCCACGAACATAATCGACAGATACTTTGCAGTCATGAACGGGACCCCTCGTCGGATTGTCTCACTAACCGCACACGGGGCCAAGTAATGACTGGAAATTCAAATTCTGGTGGATGATGGGAGTCTAGGTGACTTTGCGCAGGAAGTATATAAGCTCGCTAACTTGGTCCGTCGCTTCAGCTTTGACAGCACGGCATGAACTGGATAGGCTCCGAAAGTCACGCTACTCCATTTCCTCATGGAATGGGCAGACCAGAGGGTGCTGAATGACACACCAGTCATTTTACATGGCTATACGTCCTATCCAGACTTTGTGGCGCGTTTCGATCAGTTCGGATCAAAGCCTTCGTTTTGACGCAATATGAACCTCTTTGTGTCCGAGTAAACGGGATGCGCTCTGTGTGGTCCTAACTTAATCGCCATCTGCGAGGCCCATTTCGAAAGGCGAAGAATCGACTGGAGCACATTAATGCCATATACTCGATCGTCGTCTCGTTCCGAGATACCATGAGCGCAACAGGTCGACATAGCTCTGAGTTCACTCTGGAGTAAGCATGCAAGGCGAACCAACACTCAAGCCTTATCAACCACTATCCATGGCTTAAAGGACCTACGCCGTCAACCGCATACTTGACGAACATATCCCACTTCCGATCGACATAAAGCTCATCGGAACCTACTGTAGCTACCGTGCATGGAGTCGTTGTACTAGACAGGTGATCGTCATAAATTCCGAGTTATCCTCAGCGTTCGAATGTTATTTGTGTCTATGTTGTCCGCCACACTTGGAAAGACGATCCCACATCTATATCATTGTCGTTTTGAGCTCGTCTCCTTCTAGACACTTACAAATCCCTCTGTGATACAATACCCGGAGCTTCCAGATCCACAGAATGAATAGAAAGATTCAAGAATTTCTGCTGCACCGGAATTCCACCGATGTAATCTCTTTGACTCTGAGAGCTCGCAAATGCCGCAGTGAGATATGTTTAATCTTGGTTGTTTACGGGGTCTTGTGGAAGATATCTACATCGAAGGGGGAATGTCGGCATTTCCACCCGTATTTAACCCATGCCAGAACGGATTGCAATTGGTGGCGTGCAGAATTTCCATGGAACACGTGTGTTGACTTTCTGGAATGTACAGAAAACATATGTTTCCGATGACATTGAGGAATGCAATGTGGCGTCCGCAACAGATCGCTAGTCCGATTTGAGTTACGAACGTTATACAAAGAATTATCGATCGTATGTCGTCCGCTCCGATCCTGTGGAACTCTATGATACCAGTCCTCAGGGCGGCGGTAGAAAGTTGTCAAGTAAGGTTCAGCTTAACGGCATTCCATTGACGGCCGGTTCCGATGGTCCGATCTCATCACGATCGACGGGCAATCCCCAGAAAAGGACGCACGAAAACATTGAGTAAAATAAAATAAGGGAAGGCACACGAGCTAGGCCAAGAAAACCACTATTGTGTCTTGCAATAATCGAACAACGGTACACGGTACCGAACACACAGCGAGGAATGCATGTCGTATCACTCTACAAATGGTCAAGATGTAAGGAGCGGGGATGCAAGTTAGGAAACGTGAAAGCAAGACGCGCATGGTGGGTTGAGGTAACGGGACATACGGACGAAGTGATAAATATGCAATTGTGCAGAAGGTGGTCGACTCGATCGTCTGGACAGAAGATAGCAATAATGGAAGATGAGAGTGAAGACAAGAGAGGTCGATTGGGAGTATAAAACCCGACCACATGGAGTGTAAAGACAGTGGTGGTTGCAAATAAATTCTTGTACTCTCCAAAAAAATGGTGCAGGAGCCACCACGTATACGGGATGGTACGTAGGCGCCAGGTCTACGCAGACTTAAGCGTTTCGCCGTCGAATTGCAAGGGGAAGTTGAGTGCGTAGTCGTCGTCGTCATCGTAGTAATTATCGCCACGGTCGTAATTGTCTAGTCCTGATGAGCGGACGAAGGCAGACACGCCTCGGGAGACTTCGGCGACGTCGAAGTCTTCATGTTTGTCTGTGGGCATCGCGGCGTTGAGGTACGCTATGAGCGCTTGGATGCAAATCTCGTCCGTCCGCTCGTGCGTTACCGTGTAAAGGTACCGGATGGAGTGCGCGATGAACTTCGTTCTAGAAATTACCACGCAAAATCAGGACGGACCGACGCATAAAGATCATAAACGACTTGCCGTCCTTCGGGCGAATCTAAATCCGCCAACCCTCTCTTCTTGGACAACCTCCGCCTTCCCTCGACAACGGCTGCAGTCAACTTTTTCTTCTTCCTCGTGATCTCGTCCCAACGTCTGCGAGAGTCGGAATCATCATCGCGCTCCTCCATATCGACGTCGTCCGCATCGGCGTGTTGATCGATATCTCGGCGTCTCTTGCCAGCTCTTGCCAAGGTCGCATGGTTTGGATGTAGGTGAGCATGGCCATGGTAAGACTGATGATATGACGTGCCGCCGGCGTCTACGCGCCTGACCCTTCCCCCACCGTTCGCATTCTCCCTATGGTCAACCATAATGTCTTCATCGACCTCGCCATCTGCATCTGAATCGACGCCCTCCTCAGACTCCGGCTCTACAGGCGACTTTTCGTACACTCTTTGGACATTATCACGCCCGTCGTCATCGTCCTCTAGCTCATCCTCGTCTTCTTGTGTCCTCGGGTGATGCCTAGACGCGGCGACAAAAGACGCGACCTTCCCTTCGTCCGACGATGTGGACATCGATATCGGCCTGATCGCGCCAAAGCCGCCTTTGATCTTCGCAGACGGTGATATAACCCGCCCACCTTGTGGACCATTCACCAGCAGAGCCGCTTTCTCCAGGCGTCGTTGACTAACATTCGAAGAAGTTATCAGCTTCTGTCAATCTCCAGATGAGAATGGGACGAATGCAACTTACTACCTATTTGTGCACTTCCCCCTATGCTGCATCCATGGATACGCACAATAACTGCTATCCTGCCTCAACTGCACCCATTTCCTGCACAAACGGCAAAACACCCGGTTCGCCTCTACGACTTGGATGAGTTGGTCCGAACGCAAAGCTTCTGCTCGCTGAGAGGCGTTGCGTCGGCGGGATTCGTGAGACGGGAGGATGGGTGGTGGAAGGAGATGTGCGTTTGGTGGAAGGGGAGAGACTGGTGGAGGCGGGGAGGTTGAGCGCTGGGGTTGGGAAGAGACGGAAGCGTGTTGAGTGATGGTGGTGATCAGAGTAGGACTTGGGAAAGGGATCGAGGACGGCGCAGAAGGTGATAACGACTGAGCGAACGAATGCCCAGACGTTGATGAGAAAGACGAGGAAGGCGGGTACGACGCGTGCGTAGACAACACCGGTCTCTCCCGCTCCCTGTCTCTCTCCTTCCTTCCACCACCATCTACGCGTCCATGCATAGTGGTAATCACATAAGACTCCGACGAGGTCCGATGACCACTAAGATTTGGACCCAACCCTGGTCCAGGCCCTAATCCCAACGACTTCGCACCGATGGTGGGTGTGTAGTTGGAAGTAGAGAAGTTAAAACCGGACGACGACCCTGGTGTCGACACGGACACGGATGCTGATGTTGGTTCCGATCGCTGTCTCTTCACGCCTCCACCGGTGGAGTACGAAGACGTCGACGTCGACGACCCGCCCGTGTTGTGAGTGGATACCGGTATAGTGGGTGTGAGAGCCGCAAGGTGGTTGTTGTGGTGCCGTTCATGGTGAGAGCGTTGGCGCGGATATGTTACCCTGAAGAAACAGTCACAGCCGACTTAGTTGACCAGATTTTTCAGCAGAAGCGGGTGTGTACTTACTCGTTGTGCGTTGCTGAAGATGCAGAAGCGGACGTGCTCCCGCTTTCACTCCTCCTCATCGCTCCTTCCCGCTCCTCCTCGTGCTCGTGCATGTGCTCCTCCTTAACCCTCTTCCTGGCCCTCTCCTCCTTCGCGTCCTCAAATCCATCCCCGTCGCTCAAAATCCCGTTAACAGCCTTCGGCCCAGGGCGCATATTCTCAATCGCAAGCGACGCATCTGCGCCAGTACCAGTGCTCATCGCATAATCTCCTCCGGCGGCGTTGCCCACCCCAAGGTTTCGCTCATCATGAGCGAACGTGCCTTTGAGAGCTCTGGAATAAAGAAAAGAAAAGATTCGTCAGCATGATATTCTCAACGAACATTTTGAAAACAATCATAAAATAAAACGAGTGAGAAAAGCCGCTCGAGGAGCTTTGGAATTCGCCAACGATGATGAACAAATAAAACAACGCCAAATGGAAAATGTAAACGCGAAAATGCAATGCTCGACGCAACGCGAATCAAGCATCACTCTCCCCATCAAGGAACCAACCACCATCATATCGCAAACGACTCCCGCCACCACCGCCAAGAAAATAACAGAAACGAGCGGGTGACAGAATAATTAATGAAATGATGGACTGAAAAGGGCACGGTCAAGTAAGCGAGTTCGGTGTTCGGGGATTAATACCCGGCCAGATGGTGTCGGCCAATCAAATTTCCGAGATAGCTGAGGCGAGGCGAGGTGAGGTGTATCAATTGCGCGTTCTCCCTGTTCTCTTGCTGAGAAGTCCGTTGGGCTTTTCTTCGGCCGGGCAATGTGAGTAGGGTTTACGAAAGCAATGAATGAATGAGGGAAAAGGATGCGAGGTGGATGGTATGTATGAACGGTGAAGACGGTGAGTACGGCGAGGAAGTGATAATGGTGAAATATGGTTACAAAGGATGTTGCGACGTTTCACCGAGTAAATCAGCGATTCCGCAAAACGGTAATGAAAAATCATCAAACGATCAACAAAGAACGAATGAATGGCGAATTCCGCAGAAAGTCATGCGTGAAGTCAGTATGTCGGTAATCCGGGGATTGATAGGTGGGTGAGAAAACGAACGTAGGGTAGCATCATAAATGGGTATAGTACCGGGGAGGGGTGGGATATGACATGATATGAGCGTATGTTATGTGGCGGAAAAGTGTGACGAGAGATTGGAACTAGAATAAGTGAGAAGGGAGGGACGAAGAAGCAGCAGGAGAGGGACGAAGAAGCGCGCGAAGAAGTCGAAGTAAGGGCCGCAAGGGGATAAATAGACAAAAGGGGATGGGAAGAGCGTCAAGGAAAATAAGCAGTAATAAACGTGTGGGCCAGTGAGGTCATCGTCCTGGTTTTTGGCCGTAGAATGTCCGCTGAGTCTTGCCAGAACGTCTTAGGTCCAGATCCGCTGACAGTGTCGAAGGTCTTGGTGGTTCGGTACTGATAGTGTATCCATCCACTGTGCGCCAGCTAGATCGTGCACCACGTCGATGGGATGGATATCTTGGTGTGGCCCGGCGCTCCCCCGGTTCGGTGTTGGTAGTGAGCTTGTTGGTCCGGTGGGATGTGTGGGTATCGGTGGTTGGTGTGCCTCTCCTCGGTTTCTTTCCGCGTATCTAAATATACGCGCCGCGCGTTCGAGATTTCCGTTCGAGTGAAGGTGGCCGAAAAAGGTGAAAGTAAAAGATCTCGACCACGACAAAGAACGGCTGACCGAAATCGAATAGAATCCGCGATAAACATAAACATGAAAAACCGCGAATGGCCGGAAGATGGCTCGGGATCACGCGGGCAAAGCAGAACAAAGGAATCCGCAGAAACCCCACCAACAAAACGAAAAACGGACGCAAAGTAAAACATGAAAGCAGCGGAAAGAAAGACCTCACCCTTTCTTGCTCAAACAACTCTTCCTATGGGCATCCCAGGGGATCGAGCAATACGTTGAGTTCGGCCGAAGTCTTATCCACTTGGAACACCCGCCGCACAGGACGCGGTAAGCCTCGAACTGAGCCACGAGCGGGTCGGAGCGCAGGTAGTGGATGCGTTCTTCCTCTGTGCGTTTTGCGCGGCGTTTCTTTTGAATTTGTGTTTGAAGCATTGGGTTGCTGTGGGAGGTGGTGAGGGTGGTATTGAGGAAGGGAAGAGACGGGGTCGTCAGGGTAGGTGGAGACAATGGGGTGACTTGTTTTTGAGAATGGGCGGAGTCGGTGTGCGCTGATCGGGAAGATTTGGAGGGATGTGCTGGTGCGCGGCTGTGCAATGGGGAAATCATAACGCGTCAGTTGGGGTTCAATATCGACAACTGGAAAGTGACGGGGTTATGAAAAGAAAGACGACATACCAAACAGCCTTATGCGAATCCCACTCCTTCACCGTGAACCCACCGGTGGCCGAATCGCGAAACGAGACTGTGACACCGCACGTATCGCATACCACGGAGCCCGATGCGTATTCGTCTGCTGTCAACGTAGGTGGTGTAGGTGGTGTTTGAGTCGGGGCGGGTGGAGGCGAGCGAGAAGAGTGCCCGTTTGATGATACGGGTGAGTTATGGTCGTTGGGCGGGGAGCTGGAACTTGTGCCTGCATTTTTGGAGGAGGCGTCCGCAGAGGCAGAGGTAGGTCTCGGAGTGTGAGAGTTGGACGCAGAGGAGGAAGTTCCTGGTGTGGGCGTCGGTGTGCGTAGGTCGTCGTCTTCCCCATCTCCATCCTTATCTTTGGCGACATGTTCATCGCCAAGTTCATCAACGTCTTTCAAAGCACCACCAGGACGACGTGACGGTGGTGAAGAGGAAGAGTCAGACATATCGTCATCCTCGAACTTAGACACAGAACTGCAGTTACAACACAAAGGGACGGCTTAGTTAGTTCCAGACATCTGAAATCGAGAGGATGTTTGCGTACATCGCATTCTTCGTCATCGTGGCGGTACTCGCTCGCTATTGACATACGCCTTTGTCCTTGACACAATAGTCTTCCTCGACGTAATCGTCGGAGTCGTAGGCGTCGTGTTAGCAGATAAGACGGAGGAGGAGGAGGAGGAGGAGGAGGAGGAGGAGAGAAGGGGAGAGAAGGGGACGAAGGAGGAGGAGAAAAAGGGAAAAGCTGTCGAGGCTGAGGGTATATGATATGAGACTAAGAAAATCTATAACGCCATTCGAACTGCCCTCGGGTCTCAGGGTCTTCAATTCCAAATCATCCACATCGTACGAACAAATCTCGGAAGTCTGGAAGTAAAGAATACCGATTTACCGGATTCCGTAAAAACAAACAAATCAAATCATTTTCAATTTTCCCACGTTACTATCAGTGCTTCTATTCTTACCATCTACAGCTCGTCCCTGAACTCAGAAAACACACTCCCGAGTTAGGTGCGCTTATCTCCGTCGCTGTCTGGGGTACCGACCACTCTCTCTTTTGACTTACTTATGGAATGAATCTATTGGCTCTCCCGGAGAGTCACCATGTTCGAAAGGCGGTATCATACCGGATGGCGATTGCGATTTTGATGGAATTTCGAGGAGGAAGAAAGACGCACGAAAAGAGGAGGTCATGATCAGGAACATATGAGCACATGCGAAGTAGGTGTGTGTAAAATAAACATATGCCAGCACGGAATGTTATCATCGACTCTCCGTGCAAATGGGCATTCGTGCGTATTCGTCTTATCGAGCATCCTGTGATTTCATGCTGCGCCACTTCACACAACAGACCGTGACCGTACTGTGTGCGCCATTGGTGCGTCGAAAACATACGGTATGACACCGTGACGCCACTAACAAAACCGTGGATAATTCCCTAAACACGGACGAATGGCCTGCTGCGACGCACAGCTAAAGTTACTGCGGTCGACGGTCGATCCCTAACGAATATCTCCCACCACCGAGTAATCATCGGCTCTTTCAAGTCTTCGAGTGATTAATTAAGGCTCAATTACACGAAGATTTTCTGATCCCTGTTATTCTGTTCACTTCAACAACCACCGAACGGAGTCTCGAACCCATTTTTGCTCACGATCGCAGCTTGATTTGACTGATCATGACAGAATCAGTTACATGTCCACAACGTTGTATTTATTTCCCATCGAGTCCGCATCCCACACTATTTGGCACCAGACGTATTGTCCCACAGATCACTTCACAGGTCCCACCCACACTGTCCACACCGTTGAACACCGATCAAAGAAGAGACATCCCAACTTCGGAAAATCCATACGCACGGCACACGCGAAGCTGAACTTTGTTCCACGAAAGGAAGCCGCCTCGCTGTCGATCCTCAGGCTTCAAGTCCCGCTCTAGGCTTTTGTTCAAATTCCGCTCTTTCCGCGTTCATCGAGGAATCAACTCGACTGAATTGAAATAGTCGCAGTCGTACCGGGGGTATTCCGAGGTTGCATTACATTACTTGCGATTATGTTTTGCAGGGTCGAGCTGAAGCGAACAATCCATTCAATACAAATCATATCATATCACATTCTCTCTGCGCTCAGGCTCTCGCGCGCGTACATACACGCCCATCGTTCGGTATCGATAATTCGTCCAGGCGTCGGCAGGGTACCAGTACCAGCGCTGATATTCCAATCGCTGATGGTGTCAATTGTCAACAGACTTACCGTTTGCTGTCAGCTGCTGGGCGGTTCATCACTCAGTCAACTGTGACAATGTCATACGCACGGATGTCAGATAGCACCGTGCACCGCATCGTCTCTTCCCTCGAAACGGCCCTTCAACGTCCATTTAATGATCCAGCGCAACAAACAAGGTTTAAGTTACCACCTGTATTGGTCTAGTGCCAGCGCCAGCGTTGAAATCCGAGACAACTGATGCGGACTTAGCGCAGCTTCGGACGAAATTCCAAACCTATGGGACAGGAGAGTACGAACCATAACCTTTTCCTTCATCGTTCGGTTAACATAAAATGGCCGAACAGAACGGGGGAGATATGAAAGAAGCGCTCCTCGAGGATCAAAATTTGGCAGATGGTATATTGTACTGCAAGTTATTCTTGGCTTTTGCAATCGCTTTGTCGCTGCATAAGGGGGGGTTCCAGCGCATTCCAAGCAAATTCAATTTTTGCTCTCACCTTCCACTGCGCGTATCATATCATATCATATCACGTCATACCGCCTCCCGCGCACACACGCAGGCCAACCCCATCGTCCATTCGAAATCGAAATCGAAATTTGATAGTCGATCGTGATCACGCAAACGGCTATCATTGGCGGAACAAATGTTTCGCATCCAGCGGTGATGGCTGTCAATGATGCATGCAGTGACGGACCATCGGCAGGAAATAGAACGCACTGCTAATACCTTTACAGTTCGCTTGCGATAACGCCTAACAAACCTAACAAACACTTTGAGAAAAAATGAACCGATTAAGAACGGGAAAGCTGGGAAGGGAACAAACAACCTAGGCGGTGAAAAATTCCAATTGTGTGAGTGAATGTAAAAATATAATCCAAGTTCTTCCGTAGGGTTAATCGTTCAACATTCAGAGATCAGTTGTTTGACGAAGCAATGGGTACGCCAATACTGATTGTGACATATTCGATGCGTTAACTTTGACAATGCTCTTAGTCGCTTGATGAATGAGGATCATTTGCTGAGGCAAATTAGTATACCAGTCGGTATGTGTCACGTCGATCATGAACCAACGAAGTGATCACATGATGCGAAAATGAATGTGGGGAGCGTGTAACAGGTGAGGAGAGATTGTTTGTAATTTCGTATTTGCTAATGCATTTGAAATATTGAAGGCTTCGAATCTGCGCAACGGCGAGAGCCAAGGGTTGTGTAAAACAACTTGCGGGATGTCTGTACTTCTCGAGCTTTCCAGTGATTGGTACCAATTATGCCGTCATGGTGCCGAGGAACGAAGGCGCGCGGCGGAAGAACGGCACCAACATTGGAATTTCGGAAATTCGTGAAGGTTCGTCATTGACAGGTGCGATTGTTGGAAAATTAATTTCAAATGCTCGAAGACTTCCCTCTATATATTTCATCTTCTATATATATCATCGCTTTCCGCGTAGCTTCTCCGTCATGATCAACAACATCACATCTCCAGTACGCTGTATGCAGCCTGAACAGCTCCTCCGGCTCTCTGCATGTCCCGAAACCATTATATCTGCCATACCGCCGCTCAACTGCGGCCCTACCATCGAGGTTCCATAAGAACAGTTTAAATAAATTACATCCCACCTGGTGTGAAGACTATCAAGACACCGATGCATGATGCGCGTGAATATATTTCCGTATGTTTTGGTTTTCTCATGATGTCCGCATGCTTCACATTGTCTTGTCCCCTCAAGCTCGTGCCAAACTCCAGACCATGTGGATCCGTTTAACACTCATTATATTTTACACGTATTTCGAGTAGCCCCGACCAGCCGACAAAGTCATCAGACTCATCCCAACAACAGTGGTCGTCCAAAATCTCTGTGCCTTCTAACGTCATCCCCGCTTCCATTCCCACCCGCCCCGCCCCTTCCCGCCTGAAGTCATCTGCATGTGCCTGAAGCATTGCCCCACGCGCTCGATAAAACATACGGAAAGGACATGACATATGAGCGCACTTCGTATCTTCGCATGCCCATATGTTCGCAAATTCACACTGGTTCCCCGTGCTGATTTTCACGTTCTTTCTGTGTCATATGTCTACGGCTCCTTGTGGGCGCAAATGTTCTGGAAATAAATACATCCACATGTGCAAGGCATATCCCAAACTCGACTCTCCCGTGAACAATAAAACATATCACAATCAGTATCCGACAAACCGAGATCTGCAATCAACACCATTTCCCCGCTTGGTTTTTCACCATACAATTGCCGAGACGAAGAAGGAACGAGCTAAAAATGAAAGTAAGGTACAGACACCCACAGATCGAATCCATCGTCTCGGGAGTATTTAATGATCCCTCCATACCATTCCCCCGGCTCGCGTAAGCTGGTGTGGACCCCGGTCATCAGCCACAAGTTTCGGTAAAGCCGGGACAAATCCGGCACATGCGGCTCTTCCGGCATTCTGAGAAACTGGGAAGACTTCGGTGTTTCCCGACCTCTGGCAACTCACACTTATTCGAAAGACATCTTTCGGAAATAGACTAGGGTCACTGTCTCTCTAAATGGCAAGACTCTTTCGACTTGTGGATGCAAGACTACGCTAATGACATGATACGTTATCGTGAAGTAATCGTCATCTTCGTCCGGACGACGTGGCACGAGGCGTGCAGTTGACGAGGCCAAAGAGAGGAAGAATGTCCGCTTCGTGGCGTTAACTCATAATCTCCTTAGCTTTCGTATCTTTTAGGTACTCGAACGTCCGTTGCTGGCTTAGGGGAATGGATGGAGCTAATATGGGAATACGACAGTGTCGAATTGCATGACCCTCCATTCAGGATTTCGGAAATTCGGATCCGTTTTGCACCCTGAACCAAGATTTCTATCTGTATTGAATGTTCTCGTCGGCAACACAATCGCCAGGTTAGCACTGTCCTCCGCCGATTGTATAAAATATGCTGACGAACAGGATAATATGTTTACCCAAGCAACACTCTCTGTCCATTTCGTCATGTTCCGTTCTCCATTGGCTGATTTTCTTCCGAGGTCCCCCGCTTAGTCAAACCATTCAACGTATGATATCACATTGTTCTTCTCGACACGTACTCAAGTATGTTCCAGACGCCGACGCGAAAGCATCCCACTACCCTTTGTCAGAGTGTCAAGTGGGTTTGCGAACGGTTAAACTCGATGTTAAACTCGATTCTGATTAGACGCTTATTGAAGTTGGCCTCTGTTACCCTTGTTCGTAGTGGCATTTACACCATGCAATCCCTTTCGACTACGATCATCCGGTTCCCTTGTCGAAGGCTCGCATGACAGCAGGGTGTGCGTCCTTGTATACCCAACGCGAACGGAGTCCAGACAGGTCATGCACGACGCTGAGGAATGCGTTTTGCACTCGTAACTCTCCCGGGCTAACCGCCTGATGGCCCCGGCGACGTCGGGTTGTGGGCATGTCTTGTCGGCCGGGGCCACATACGCGTCCATGGTGCGGTTGCAGTGCGAGCGTTGTGACGAATGTATGAGATGAGGTCGTTGTCTAAAGTCAGTGCCGGGGATCTCGCAAGGTTCGTGCGGCATACTAATGCCTTAGAAGATAATTGTACTTGAACTTAACTTCACCATACAGCAACGGAACGTCGTGGCGTTTAGCCTCGCAGGTGGCGGGCAGGTTTCGGCGTCCCTTGTTGCACGTCGCCCCGTCGCAGGCGGACTCGGAACTTCCGTACAGTACGCAAAACCTGCAACTGCAAAGATATCTCAAAATTATCTTGCTTCATGCGTTGCGGACATTAGGACTTCACGGCAGCACAGTGCTTTCCGAGGCGAAGCCTACCCATTTCGGAGTCTGGTCGTATTCTGTCTCGAAGCACGCCAGTCGGGGGAATCGCGCCGCAACCTTTGGATTAACATCCATATGTGCGTGCAAATAATTGTTCAGCTGAGGCGCGCTCTCGTATAAGGCGCGTTCTACATTACACTGAGGAGTTCAGCAAGCGCTGTGCAAGGCCATTCGCCGCTCGGAACTACTACTCTTCGCTCTGGACAATTCATTCTATAGTCTGCACCAATCGGTGTCTTTTGGATCTGGATTTCTGATGTGAAAGAACATGCCGCTATCCAACGTTCCATTCCAACGATCTCAACTCGCATATGTTTTAGCCTTACGACCGTGGCGGGCTGGACGGTCATTACTTGAAATGGTGATTCGTCACGTAAGGCAACGTGTGTGCTCATCTGAAAACCTTGGTTTCGCCATTGTCTTTCTCAAGGTTACAGTATCCGTCAACGCTTCCCCCTCTAACCTCTGCGATGAAGGTACGCCATGATGCCATACCAACTCAACAGACATGTGTAATAAATCTACTTACTGCGACTTTTAGCATACCAGACATTCCTACACCATTTCCAGCGGATGTAGACGACGCCTCTTACCAGCGCCTCAGATCCCGATCATCGGTGTTCCACGCAGGCGAAACGGACGTCGGTCAATCCCATTGACCCGTTGACATGGACGATTGCAATCATAGCCATATATTGGACTGATGAGTCACCGATCCCCTTTTCGCCTCTGAATATGGCGCAACATAGGACGATTGAACCTCGAGACATTCCCGACAACCTATCCTTCATGGGCCATCCCCATCGTCCGATGTGCTCCGGCGTAGCTTTGAACCGACGTTGGTTCAGGTTGTGGACATTTTCACATATGCAGCTGATGCTCCATATCACGTTACCGTCATGCTGAAGTCAACCTCCACGTTCATTAGCTAATTTCCACGGGGAATGTACTCGCCACATTGAAGGGTTAATTATTCACATGGTTATGAGATTTTGTGACTAGATTTACCGAAAGCACCAAGCGTCGAACCTCAATTCGACACGCTTCAGCCAAATTTCTCACTGGTTCTCCTTCGACCAACTGATGAAAGACCTGATCATTCTCCAGTAAGGTAATTCATATGAGAGACGCTCTTAAGGTCGCTCCAAAGCTTGACATGTGAGATAGTTCCGCGCCTTCACCGAGGCTCAAGGGCCTAATAGCAACATTTTTCTTCCGATGGCGTTACATTATGCATCACACCGATTTCCAATTACGCCAAGCACCCCTGCGCTCACCTACTCGCTTCCCCTCTGTTCATGACCGTACGAACGCGTTCAATCCCCTCATGAAATGAACCTCCTGACCGCTCTCGTTGCAACGTTGCCTGAACGTGCGCCAGTCCCCGCCCGTAATCCGCTGTTGAAGCGGCCCAAGCAACAAAACCGGAATGAAATATGGAGGTTTGCGTGATCTGGAATGGTAATAGTTCCTGCGCTGGCACAGTTACAGTTCCACCAAGGAAGGGTCCAGAGCCCCGATCCAGCGTCCAGCTGAAAATACACCTCAGTTGATCAATGCACATGCTCGTCCTGTTTGGATTGGGATAACGCCAGAGGCATTCATAGAATTTTTTGGTTTATGGTCGTTCGCTTTACGAGCACGAATACGCTATATCCGCCGATCCATTTCGCATCGTACAATGGAGCAATCGACGAGGAGGTCCACATCTCTCGGCAAAACTTCAAAAAAGAGTAGTTTTTGTATGGTAATGTTCGACACTGCACACACCGTGCTAACATTTGATTTAATGTCTCATGTCGTAATTAGTTTTCTAATAGAGTCGGACGAACGCTCAAAGCATAAGTCGCGTCGGAGTGCCACTGGGTCATCTATGTTCTATTTTTCCATTTCACCTTCATTCCGCGGTCATGTTGCAATTCGCCAAACTTCCCACTCATCAGGGAAATCTCATAAATCAAGACGCCGTTCTTCCAATCACATATCAGACCCTGGGAGATCCTTGCCCACTAATCCCCCTCTGTTCGCCATAGCCGCCTGATGCCCCAGATACGGCGAAGACATCCACATCCCCGTGGGCGTATGACCATGCGTTTACGATAATGTGCTGTAAGGCGACATGTCGAGTTTCCCGTCCGTGATTAAGTTTGAGCGGGATCTGTACGCTGACCGCCCCCGACATCCGAAAAGGAAGCAAAAGCGGTTAAGGTTCCTCGAAGAATAACAAACCCCGAATAGCTGCTTTTTGTATTTGAATGACCGTTTGCATAGAGTGGACCGAAATCGAATATCGTGTTAAGGCACAAGCGCGCATATGCTGCATTCCAATCCAATACTGTAACTTCCCAGCATGGTAAAGGGTTGGTACACGCGCGACCATCAGTTGAAATCTCGAGCAGTGGAATGACATATCTCTATGGGACTACGTCGTTGCTCAGGGAGTGTTACTTCGCCGACTTCAGGAACCAGAAACAACCTCATTCGAATAGTGGGTGCAAATCTTGCGAGGAAACGCCAACGCAAGGTCAAATTCAATTCAATTGAATCAGATCTTGCGCCGGGTAGAAATAAGCCACGACGACTTCCACGAATGTTCGAATGGAAGGTTGTTCTCTCGGTGCGGACCCTATAAGTAGTCATATGTTATTGGAAGTACGTACTCATGCTGTATGCAGTGGTACGACATCGTGTGGCTTGGCTCGGGATTCATTTTCGAGCCGTCCGATATTGCATAACATCGTATTCAGAACTCCAGAAAACGCCACCAACAGAACATACAAGAAGACGACCAGAGACGACTTCACGACATGAAAGGTTAGATTACACCAGAATCTCAATGCTTAAACTGTCATTTTCATCCACGTAGGATGAGCGAGGAATCGGTGTCGTGGCCGTGGGCCGTCGGTACGGCGATAGGCGGTCCGCCAGATGATAACTCCCCAAGGGCTGGCCAGTCTCGCATCCAAACCCGTAAATAAACCTGGTGACGTGTCCTGGTGCATCATAAATCAGTTGAAAAGAAAGACCTGAAGCAATGTGCGCCAATGAGCACATATGTTTCTGGCTTCCAGTGACGAAACTGACTGGACAAAATAATTGGTCGGTGTCCAGAAGGTGGGATAGACATCGCTAAATTGTAAAAATTCAGCACGCCTAAACAATGGAGGCAATCACCAGAGCTCAGTTGCGGGAGTATATCCACCGAACCGTGCAACATCAGTATCGCCTGCAGCTCAAATGGTCAAGGCGAGAGACGTTGCATGACAGACGACCTGATGTGTTCGCGCAGAAAACTGTGGCGACACAGAGTGAGGGCTCGTAATATTGTCGCAGATGACCGACAGTCTGACCGTGATTGCGCGCGCCGATAACCTGCTCTCCGCGCCTGCAAAAGGATCGTACGAATACGGGGACCCACAACAGCAAAACCACAAGCGAACAGACAAAGACACGTGTTGGACACCATGGAGCAGACATGCATCTGGATCTTTCGAGTCGCTTCTCCAGCCAAAGAACATCACTTCAAAGCAAATGGCTGTTGGCTATTCGAGAGCTTCGAACCCGTAGAAGGGACCGCGTAGACGGAAAGATAGCGTCAGAAAACGACCTCCCGCCCACTCAGCGACACCCAAGTTGGTGCTTCAGACGACAACTCAGTGCCGGACGTTCGAAAGACCGGGAGTTTCTGGATCGCAGATTCGTGGACCCGATTTCTTCGCATGAGGGATATCTGATTGAAGTAGATCAAGAGAATACTAGCTCAGGTGACCAAAGTCGCTCATAAGTTCTCCATGGTAGCGAGTGGATGTCGGAAATTTTACACCTTCTCGCGTTACGTAATCGAGCTCTCGGAGACATCCGCTAGCGCAGCTAATCCTTTGACGCTTCCAGGAATCTAACGAAACCGATCATCACAATCCGGTGACTGGATCTGACTGGAGAGGTTAGCGAGCGTTGAATTAGAAGTGTTTATGATGCTTGGTGAAACAGCTTATCGACCGTTTCCGCCGAACCTGCAAGCCTCGAGTGCCAAACACGAATTGCGAGATCCAGGCTCATCGTCTGCGGAGTCTGCTCCGTCGGTCAGATTAAATCTGGTGAACCAGACGTTCTCGGCTCTTGAACTGCCAGAACTTGTACACACGAGACGACCTAGCGGAGAACAGACACAGTTTTGAGATCAGCAACGAACTTGTGAGGATGGTGATGGAATATCGTAGGTGAAATGGGCAACAAGAGGATTCAGATAGCGACGATAGGTAATATGACATGCAGATGCGCTGAATATGATGGTGGGAACGTGTATACGAGCGTACATGGATGGTGCAGTTGAAATAGTCATCACGGTCGTCAAATGGGCAACTGGTCTGATGGAGACTGCTCGAATGTCACCTCCATCGACACACAAGCTAGTCGTCGTCTTCGGCTGCTTGCAATCGGCTCAAGAGATTGCCATCTATCGGACCTACACACACGTCTCTTAGTAACCAGAAGATGCGAAATGGATTGCGGTAACGTACGAGCAGGCGGTAACGAGTGACGTCCACGATAGGCAGCCAGTGGTGAGGACATCCCAAATGACGACGCGGAAGATGTCAATGACGTGTTAAACGGCGTGTTCAGCGGTGAAGCCGCAGGCGGTGCATATGTTAGCGTCCGCGATGGGGTAGACAATGGTGACGACGCGTAAAAGCTTCCTGATGTCCGTGGTTTAGCGGACACGCCACATGGCGACGGTGATGTTGGGCTGGTGGGTGAGGAGATGGGGAGGGTGCGCCGCCTTGGTTGTTGGCTTTGTTTCAGCAGTTGCTCTTGAGCGCGTTTGGCGGGTGAGTCGGGAGGTGGAGGTGCGCCTGGTGGGTACCGAAGAGCGTAGGATGATTGGAGGATGTTGACCCCGAATATCGCAAGGAACGCGAGCTCTGTTTTAATGATATCTCAGAAAACACACCACGGAAGTTCTTAGGTTCGGAAAACGTACCACAATAAGCTGCAAAGCCCTCAAAGCCCGAGCGAAAACGACCCTCTGAACCTGAAAGAACGAACAACAAAAGCGTGACTGGCGATGGTACGCCTGGCAGCAGTTGCGCTGCAATAAGCAAAGTAACAGCTGCTAGTGCGTTGTTTCTGAGACGCGCAACTGCATCTGCACGTCGAGGTTTGAGCCAGTCCAGCTGAGATGTTGCTGGTGCATTGGAAGCCATCGACCACAAACAGCTGTGGCTGTGCGGTTGTGAAAGTTTTGCCACGTGGGCGTTTCCAAAGAGGAAGTTGACTAAGCAGGCTGCTCACTGCCTTGCAACGTTTACCGCCATGAAAATGTACCATGTCCAAGACTCGGTGCATGGTTGTGACGCTCTAATCTAACGCGAATCAAGGACCCTTGGCTTCTAAACCACCCTTTTGAGCTACTATGCCCGTCACATTCAAAGTCGCTCCGCACGCCGCCAACCCAGTTCGCGTCCAGAAAGATGGCTTGAAGTCTCTGCGATCTCCTTCACATGCTCTGGCCGCAGTTAGATTCGCGTCGAAAAGTAGATTTCATTCGAATGAAGGTTAGTGAAATCTCTCCACTAGAGCTCGATGCAGCTAATCATTCTTTCCCTTTCGTCCGTGACTGAAAGAGGTGCTGCAGAGCTCTCTGACGAAAGATGTGCTCCCTTCGTTCTCACCACGCGATAACGGATTCGTTCGGATGGTTGTTGAGGCGTACAACGCGCACCACAATCTCATAATTCGGTACGCCATTTCCAGTACCTCGAACTATTCTTTTCTCATGTTTTTGCAGTCCGGACGATGTATGGATCTCAATTCTAGGGCAACTGAATTTCTAGTGCGTCCCGCTTCGAACTTCCAACATAAAATTCTGACCAATCGATATCCAGTATCAACGCGCATACGGGGGATCTGAGAAGCAAGTTCGTCTCACACGATGGCCAAAAGGAATTGGTCGTGGAGTGTTACGGTAACCGCCGAAATGTGGATTTTGGGAAACTTGCAAATACGATGTCTGAGGAATTGAAGAAAAATGTCAGTAGATCCTTACCTGTTCGATCGCTGGAACTGAAACACGGATAGATCAAAAGCCCAGATTTACATGAGCTCATTATACCGAACTTCTCTACGACAACCACGACGGATGTGGTGGTTGCATCAGTCATGATGATGAGTACGTTGAAGACGTACGTATATCTCTCTATACGTCGAATCCGCCGCATGCTAATTCGCTTCACGCAAAGTTACTTCGCAATGAAATTCAGCCTGCTTTGCGGAATACCTTCGATCACTCTCCTCGGCACGTCAGCGGACTGGTCCTCTCTCGCATCCCGCATCGACAAAATTGATTCTCTCGACCTCGGTCCAGAAGTGTCCGCATGGTGTTGCCTCCTGCGCCCAGTAGTCGCTCAATTCGTTGCCACTTTCGACCACGTAGACTTGTCTTTCTGGAGCACAATCTGTTCGTATAAACCTGGAGGATCCGGACCCGACTTCGTCGGAGGATGGATTACCGCGTTCTGCGCTTGGGATAAAGACGGAAAATGGCTCGGCGCTCCTGCTGTTGATATCATTTCCGCTGCGTCTACTATGCCATCGCAACCGACGCCGACATGGGAACTACCGCCTGAGAACATGGACCCCCATAGCTTCGCTCCCCCACGTCGCCCGCTCGTTTACGGTGGGATGACGTATCCTCTCGTGGACACGAGCGACCTCCCACATGGATATTGCGAGGTCCCCGTTCTCGTCGACGACAACGGCGAGAAGCTTAATTGCACGATGCTTGCGGGGCATGTCGGCGTAGCTTTATCATCTTCTGGAGGAAAGGGCGGGCAATGGGATACATTGCAGGCGTCTCCCGAATGGTTTATCTTCATCAAAGGTAGTGGGAATGGACACAGTTTCGTGCCGGGCTTTGATACGTCACCACGAGCCACAAAACGCACTTTCTGGTCGCGCCTCTCCGCGTGTCTTTGCCACCGCTGAAGGTCTCATGAGGACCGTCCTACTCTTCGTTACGAGACCTCGATTGCTTCATGTATTGCAGTATGTATCAGTGAGCGTATTCCATCGAACCATAATTTTGCTGTGCAATCCGCGCCGTCTTCGTTCACCGTCAAGAACAAGATCCGACGTCTCATACAGTAGTCCTTCAAATTCTCGTCGACGGGCGCCATGCTTTCTTTTAGGTATAAGGTGACCACCAGCTGCGAGCGGCGGACTCGAAAATCCTGAGTTTGTAATTCGTACATTCAGTGGTCAAAGCCACGGAGACATCGTGATCCTTGGTATCGCCATCGTGCATGCCGAAGTGTCTTTCTATGTTCGGTCGTGGTCTACATCATCCAGAGTGAAAAGCATTTCCCCACCGTCACCTATATATGCATGGCCCGAGACGTGAGCAGTAAATTATTCAGTATTGTAGTACTGATCGTGATCCATCATAATTTCAGAGTTTTAATCAATGGTCAAACGTTTATAGCGTCAACCATGTTTTGGGGAGTGGAAGACATGAGGTGATAAAATGCCCAGCGATACTGAACAATCCCCGGGATAGAGAACCGTAACTGAAACTACTCACAATTCTAGTCGGCTCTTTCAAGTCAGTTCCTAAGCTTGAAATCAGCGTTACGAAAGAGCATCAGCGTTGGAGGCGGTGATGACGGGAACGAAACCAATTTCGCAGAACCGCTTTCGAAAATATCTGCCAATATAAGGTTGAATCAAAGAAAGGGCATAACTCCCGGACCACACTGTAACAAAAGAGAAGGTGATCGGCCAGGTCAACTTAATTCTCAATAGATTTGCGAGCCTGAGGTAGTAGCGCATTGTTCCTTGTGCCACCGTGCATCGCCGCGACGTGAGAATAAGCCGAGCGCCAAACCGTTCCGGCGTGGCAGGTTCTTTGATTATTATTGGGCTGGGTCGTCTGCTTCGTTGAATTGCACCCGTAGATGTTGGTGAGTGATGACAAACATATGCTGTGACAAGTGCACAAAAAATAATTCCACTCCCACGCGCGTGATTCGGGTGTCCACGCGCGACTCACCAACTCCGCGCGACTCATCAGCCCCGCACGACTCAGACTGTTCCGCACGCAACTCATCAGTAGGTAGGTAGTACGCCGCGATTGCGTTGAAATCTGAAATATATTAACGAACACCCGCTACAGCTGTTTGTTCTCCTCCACGAGCTTTTCAATGACCAAGTTAATCATATCGTCCTCAATCTGGAACCCCCCGCTTCCCTCAATCGATGCCTTGACTTTCTTCCTGCAATCAGGAAGCATGTCCGTGAGTTCAAGCTTCAACATTTCGGCCGAAGCATCGCGAAATGACATGGCTTTTGTCCAGTCAGGATGTAGCATCTTTTTCCCGACCTTTTTCCACCACTCCTCTTTCCACGCTTGCACACATTTTGTGTGGTCGTTGCACATGAACGATGGGGTTTGTATCGGTGGTGGGGCGAAAGCGGCACGCTTCCTTTCAACCTCCAGTGCTTCGCGAAGCTTTGCTAACACTTGGTATGTTCGCCAGCCAATCATTGCTTCGTCTTCCGCTGATAAGTATGTCAAAGGAATTTTCACGAGCTCTCTGAAGGCTGGGCCGATCCACTGGTGGATTTGATATTGACGGGAAAGGCATAATCGGTGAGCCGCACTAATTGCGCCTTTGGGAAGCGTCTCGATATGATAAATTGCCCAGTGTGTGCCGTTTTCGATTTCCCATAACGCCGACAATCTGAGAACATCGACCAAGTCCTGCGGCTTGTACGGAGGTGGTGTCCATCTAATCAAGACATTATATCTAGTTCAAGTTCATGGAAAGATGAGTAATGGACACACCGATTATATATGTAAGTCAGCAAGTTGTCAAACTCTTTTGACGTAACTTGTGGTAGAAAGATTGGCTTTTGAAACATCTTGCCATCACTAACTCCTTCTCCACCGGTTTCGAAGAGCTCATTGAATACAACCGACTTCGCTCGAAGGATGCCTTGGTGGATGCAATATATGACATTCTCAACCTTGCCAGTGCACCGTAAGTTTTTGAATGCAAATAATCGATCTACTAACGTACTTTTATGTAGTCGCCAGCATCTGGGAAGAAGAACAGAGGACTGATTTGTGGGTCGGTCTCACAGTCATTGGGCGGATTGCCTGGGGATGGACCGTGGTCTGCATTGTGCATGTTGGTGGTGTGATAGTAAAGTTTCGTTATTCGGCAATTTAGTCTTTCTTTTTACGCTCGAACTCCGACTACATCTACAAAGTGCAGACATGAATAGTTCGAATGCTTCCTCGACAGTGCTTCCTCCACTTCCACCCCGTGACAGCCAGCAACCTTGGTCTGGCCACGTCCACGCAGCATATACGCAGCCCACACTGGCATCTTGATATATCATATTACTGTAATTACAGTAAACAGGTGGATACATCTTTCGTTGTAAGTTACAATGTTGTAACTACAG